>VKOC01017144.1:0-92816 GCA_009364415.1 Spea multiplicata
CAAATGAGTTGCCCAGCACCCAGGTTGCCCCTTCCTTTATCCTCCTCACTATCTTTGCCCAATGTTTTTCTGAGTTTTCAGTGAACTGGCTGGCGACCCTCTGTTGTCTGGGCGCTGTGCGCCCACCTCTGCACGGCCCTGCCTCCGATGGTATAAAACTCCTGGGACTGAGGGCTACTAGCAGGCCATTATTTAGGGAAACCCTTGCTCTGCTTAGGATGCAGGAATTTAATTCCAAACAACACTCACACAGTGCAGTGATAAAAGCTACAGCATTGCCTCCAATTTTTGATTGATTCTATATCAGATTTTTTGTTTTTTTTTTACCTTTAAACCCAAATACATATGAGACTATAATCAGATAGGATGTCCTAGAAACCTGGATTATTCACAAACTATACGTACAAAGAACATACAGAGCAGGGACGTCAGTTTAGACAGTAGTGTACCTATAAGGGAGCGAGGTGGGGTGGTCTGCCTCAGGTGCCACTCATCAGAGGGGTGCCCAGCCTAACACGGCCCACAGCTTACTGCTGTGATGCCCTATATGAGGAAACTCCTTTTCGGCACAGGGGGAGCAGGAACTTGGTGAGAATAGAGTTTTCTCATACATTGTGTGGGCGCCACAGCAGTAAGCTGGGCCGCATAGACGTCTGCACAGCAGAGGTGGCACAGGCAGGCTGATTAGGGTTGGCAGAGGTGGCCCAGGCAGGACGCTAAAGGGTTAGACTTGGCACAGACAGGTTGGTTCAGGGGCAGACTTGGGACAGGCAGGCTGTTTCAGGGGCACAGGTGGCCCAGGCAGGCTGCTTCGGTGCAACAGTGGCACAAGTAGACTGTTTCAGGGGCAGCAGTGGCATAGTTAGGCTGCTAAAGGGGTAACAGTGGCCCTGGCAGGCTGCTTCGGGGCAGCAGTGGCATAGTTAGGCTGCTAAAGGGGTAACAGTGGCACAGACAGGCTGTTTTAGGGGCAGAGGCCTACCACGTCGATGTCTGGCTTAGTATATAGTAATAGGGGTTATGCTGCACTACCGTCAATGTCTGACTCAGTGTATAATGGTAGAAATTACACTGTACCATATCTGTTCAGTAAATGTTATTTATTATAATTTATTTTTTCAGATTTCTATTTTTTTTCAGTTCACATACAGTTAAAATTTGTGATGTAAATATTCCTGCCAACATAATTTTTTTTTGTGGGGGGGAGTGCCACATACAGGATTCACCTTGGGTGCAAAATACTCTAGGTACGCCCCTGGCCCCAAGAAATGCTTTTGGAGCATGACATTCATTGGTTGATGCCCTTCAATGCCAGTGGAGGCCCCTACCAGCAACCATAAGAGTCGCTTGTAAGGACTTTTAACTCCCCAGGCCGTATTTCAGCATCAGGAGTTAAAGATCTGTATCAGCGACTCCATTGGTCTCTGCAGACAAAGCTGCTCCGAGGTTTCCCTTGCCCTTTGCCCAGGCCAAGTTGCTCAGAGCAGTTGTCTCAGACTCTATTGGTCATATGTGAACATGATCAAACACTTTAGGGATGGACATTCCCAGTGTTTTCCATGTAATTGCCTTTTAATGCATTTGACAGTTATTTAAAATTATGCACAAAGTAAAACAATAGTCAGTTACACCAGCTTGTTTGTAGCATGAAACAGCTGATTTTTAATGGAATATCTTCATTGGCATACAGAGGCCCTTTAATCACCTCATACACTCCTGTTTTCCAATGGCCCATTGTGTTTGCTGGAGTACGCTTAAAAGGCTAAGTGACTCATTAAAAACCTTTTTGCAATTATGTTTAGCAGCCCGAAAACGCCTTGTTTCTCACAAAAACATCCAGAGTGACCCAAACTTTCTGAATGAAGTACTTTGTTCAATAATTATTACAGATTATGAAAGGCATTTTATTAGAATGTTTCATCAGGAAAAACACATGGGTGCGCCCAGATTCACATCGTGCGTGACATTGCTTGGTTCTTCCAGGCCCCGTTTGTAAGCATTCCCAAAGGCTACAGTTTTAAAATTGTGACTCTGAATAAACCCTTTCAAAAGGTTGCAGCATTGCCTTTTGTGTTGTGTACACGCAAACGTCTCCATGACCCTCAGAACATCCAAGGCATTTTGATCTGGTGTTTCTTATTTGTGCTATTCAGAAAATGTAAGCAATAAAACAATTTAAAAGTAAAGTGCGTGTAGCATATACTTGTCATCAGATGAGTCGATCCCAAAACTCGGCCCTTTCAAGCACCTCAAAACCTTCTATTTTTCAGTTCATCCTTACAAGTGTCAGAGGTTTTTTTGTTTTTTTTTTAAAATCCTGAATGATATACACTAAAGTTGACACTAGAGTTGTCTAGATGTAGAAAATCATACCTTTGTAAAAAAAAAAATATATACCGTATATCTTTGAATAATATTTTCCACGCACCTGTTACTGCTTTTCCTTTTAAGAAAGTATTTGCTGGTGCATCCAAGCATGTAGACATCGTCTTTGCCTGTAATATGTCTAACTGCACCATACAGCTATCGGTTTATATATTAAATGCACACCGAAGGGAAATACCGTGGTTGCCGTGGTTTTGTAGGGTCTGATGTGTGATGGCTGGTAATTAGTTTTCACTAATGGTTCACTGTTAGAGACGGACACATAATCCTTGGTAAATATGAGCAAACAACCTTTTGCCGCACATCACAGCTAAAGGAATGTGGCCTATGTGTTACCTAATATTTATACCCCTGTGACACAGGAAGTTATGGTTGAACAATTTCCTTTTCCTAATAACCCAGGTGTAAAACAATGGGAATAGACTTCAAATATATTTTTCTCATATGAACTCATAGGGGTGCCAGTAATTGGGCCCCACTTATATATTTAACCATGTTTTTTTAAATAAACTTTTGTTGTTTTTGATATCCATGAGAGCAGAGTATTCTTGTGTATTTTAAAGAAAAAGATCAAAAAGTTAAATAGATTTTTTACAGCCTTCTTTGCTCATATTTACCAAAGGTGGTAATATTTGCGGAGGGCTATGAAACTGTATGTTGTAATTTAATCAGCAAACTGTTGTCTAATCACAGATCCAGAAAAAACAAACCACACAACCAGAATTATATTATATGGAATTTTATTCTTATTTCGAGATTACAGATTCCTTATTGCTGATCTAATACAATCACTCATACATTAAAAATTTAAAATACCCTTTTTGGAGAGTGTTGCCATTATTGAATTTCATATAGCAGCACAAGACATAATTCAACTCCTGTGCTGCCAGGGAGTGGTGTGCAGCAAACTGAAGTCGTCCCCCCCGCGTTCATTGGTCATAGAGGGGCTTCCTACCAAAATTCTCTTCATCAATGCCCACATTTTCTAGCTTAACGTTGCTGGTTATTTATCCCCCAAAATTCATATATTATCTACGCTGAGTATTTCAAGACATTACAAGTCTTCCGAGAAGTTGAAGCTGGAGTGAGAATTGCCAGATACAGGATATCACTGGAAATATAATTGTATCATGAGGAACGGGAAGCAATATGCCCAGTTTAACTATCCCAGGAATTACATGGCCAAATAAACTTTCACCTTGGCGTTGATTGGCGGACACCATCTCAGACTACTGCCCTCTAGAGGCAAAGTAACAGTAGAAAGTACCTAGCATTTAGTACCTGTAATCAAAATCCATGGTGTCTGATGGGCCAGAATGGGTCAATGACAGCAATGCCCCTAATACTATATATTCTACCCCATTATATAATCAAGATCTGCAGTGCAACTTTGTGTGCGCTCAACACTGTGCAAGGAAGAAGCTGGCAGCTATCCCCCCCCCCATTTTCTCTGTAGGGAGACTGAACATACTTAAGATACCCAAGATGAGCAAGGTAAACTGTGTAAGGCAGAAGAGCAGCTTTAAAAGTACAGCCCAGCAAGGCACTGGTATGCGCTGCACAAAAATGTCTAAAAAACCAAAGCGAGGAAGAGTTTCAATTACACTGTTTCTGCCCACAGAATTTACAACGCAAGGGGACCACCTATAAAGACCATGGAGTAACAATCTATATGAAAAAGAAAGAGCTCCTCAAAAGAATCACCGCCACATAGTTTACATTTGCTTCACTGCTGAACAGAAAGAGAATTGATTCACAGCTTTTAAGGGGGATGTAGAGAGTCCCTGTAGAGGTATTACACAGGATGGCTCAGTCTCTGATCAGCAAGGAATGGCTGAAAGCTACTTGTACGCCTGACAAAGAGGAAAAAAAACTAAACCGAAACCTAAAACTGTAATTGGAATTCAGGTATGCAGTGCGCTGTAGGTTGGGAAAGAGAGGTTAAGCAGTTACAAGGGCTGCTTTCTGCAAGGAGTGAATCCGTTTTACTCGGTGAAAGATATATACAGCAGCGAATTGGTATGTTAAGATTAGGTACGATCCATTAAACATATCTAGTGCTCAAATGATTAGGAATATGTGCAACCAGCACCATGATCACATAGCTAAAAGCTGTAAAAGGTTTATTACAACGTGCAGGCTTTTTATCCACTGGTGTATTTCTTCTTCTAACTGTTTAAGTAAACAGTTCTTGTTGAAAGGAATACAGCACCTCAAAAAAGCTGGCATGATTTTGAGGTCCTGAAGCATGATGCTGATTGTTAGTCTCTCTGTAACACACTCTGCGGAGCAATGTGCCGGTTTATGTCATTTAATAGGGCTGCACATGACATGGCAAAAAGCCAATCCAACGCAAAGGTGACTACAGCTTAACTAAATACTGTGGCAGACATTATATATATATATATATATATATATATATATATATATATAGCTTTTATACAATCTACTACAGTCAATATAGCTAATCTGTCATTGTTACTAAACTCATTAACAATATTAAGTATATAATTTTGCCAATCACAGGCAATTTATTAAAATTGTTTTATGGTGTATTAAAAAAAAACTCCATGAATCGATGATTAGTTAACAAAACCGAGCTACTACTGTTATTCAAGTTTTTTTTTTTTTAAATGAGAAATTATTGCAATAATAAATGTAAAAATAATCTATGGTTACAAGATACCTTTCCAAGTGTAAATTACTTTACAAATGTTGGATGCATGTTCTAGAAACAATCCATGTGTTAGGAGACATTAGCAGCAGATGCCAGGGGTGTTTATATATATATAATTTTAACACTGCTAGGTTATGATAGAATGTACAGATATTTTGAAATAAAGCTCTCAGTAGTAGTCTGCTGTACTAGTAGACCATATCTCAGTGTGACTCTTATGGTCTCGGTGAAAAAGCAATCCAGAACATAATTTGAGGAAAGGCAGTTCCAAGATCCAAATATTTGTTCTATTGGGCTAGTATGCATATGAATTAGTGGAATGTCAATGCAAGCAGTCAAGCAAAATGCATTCTAGCATCATCTTAAAATCAGCATTAGTGGCGTCCCCTAAAGGACCGGAGAGAAAGCAGCAAAATGTCTAAATGTAACCACTGATCCTTTGTCTGGGATAGCAATGAATGGGTTAACATCAAAGGCTTTGTGTGTCGATGGCATCAATAAGGCTAAAAGACAGGTTGGAAAACAGAGGAAGCTTGTAAAACTTTGGCAGACAATAGTTAGTTTGATTGAATGGTTTCGTATAGCTAAGTTTAGTAACGATCTTCTTAGTGTCATAAGGAACGTCAGTAACCATAACAGCAGCTTAAAAAGTGTGCTAATATCAACCATCTTCCATTACCCGACACGCAGGGAAAAGGAACAAAAACGAAATTATCACCATTAAAAACCACAGTAAGATAGATTTAGTTCACTTTACAAATTTCATTAAGACAGCCACACTTCCCAGCCTTGAGAAAAACTATTAAAATAAAAACGCAAGTTTAACCCCAATAAATTTGCTCTTTAAACCCAGGATTCATGCTAGTCAACTTATTCCCCTTCCCAACTGGGGCTGGGATTGAGCGGTGTGAACGGATAGCTAGAAGCCTGTAAGTACAGCATGTGACAGAGGAAAAGCTTTTCCCTACCCTGCACTGTGGCCGAGTCCTTTGGACTAGCAACAGACAGCAGTCACGTAATGCTAGGTGCTGCCTTTTTAATAAATACCCGACTGCAAGGCTCGCTAATATGGCAGAAAGTCCAGTTCTTGTGAGAAGACCTGGTGATACAGTTGCTGTGAAAGGTGTGTCTCTTATGTGAATATATTTTCCAGATTTTTTTCCCCATCTTCCTACAGGTCCCGGCTCACAGTCTTCAGAAATACTCAATACCTGGGAGTTAAGTAAAGACAGAAAATGAAAAGCAAGAAATTGCATATTATTTCACTAGGTAAATTCCTACAGGCTTTTAATTTGGGTGGGGGTGCATACAATCCTTCAATTTAACAAATTGCATCACTTGAATCTTTGTTGGCGTGTAGATGACTAGCGTCTCCTGGAAATTTAACCGCTGGTGCACATACATACATACATACATACATACATAGCATGCTCTATGCCTATTTAACACGTTACCCCTACCGTGTGAGTACAGCAGCTTGACTACACTGCTTAAATGATCGATGGAACAAAGTACACACCTGTAGTAGTTTGGTTTGAAAGGTCCATTCTTGTTAAGTCCCAGGTATTTTGCCTGCTCATCTGAAAGCTCGGTCAGGTGGGCATCAAAGGTTGGGAGATGAAGGCTGGCAACATACTCATCTAAATTGAGAGAGAAATCCATCAAAAGCGCTCTAAAAAAATGAATGACCTATGTGCAACCATGTGTCAGGATACAAGGATGTCTACAGATCATAGCAACTATACTATATACTGTTTCACAAAAAAAAAAAGTTTTTAAATGCAGTGCTTACCCATTTTCTTAGGCAGCAGGTAGACATCTTGCTTGTATCGTCCTTCAGGAGCGTTGTAGAGTTCTATTAGAGCCAAAGCCTGAGTTTCAAGAGGAGAGTGTTGGGTGTTTTAGGTAAATATGTAACATTTGCCTTTGAAATAAACAGGCATTTATGGCAGCTTGGGAACATTACAGACCTCGCAACTTACAGATGTCAAACAGGTGAACAAGAAACTAGACAAGAGGAATAAAAAGGGCTTCTTTACTAAACAAATACTGCTCCCATACCTTTGTATATCTGCTGAACCATGTCAAGAGGGGATAATACACATGCGCCTTGAAATGTCATCGGAAACATTTGACTGCACGTCTGTGCTCTATAAATACGGATCTGTCGGCTGAAAAGCTACGAGTTTGCTGCTGGTTAAGTGAAGAGGCAGCTATCAGGCCTGCACAGTGTAGCAAATACTATGTTGCCATAAAGGAGATTGTGCTCAGAGATGCTCTGGTGCACTGAATTAACTACAATTACAAAGCAGCTAAAGCGGCGTATGATAAAAGAATCTCTTCTCTGCAGTAAAACATGGAAAGTTTCACACTGAAAGCGGTATAATCAGAATGCAGTATCAGGTATGTCATCTAAACAAAATGCCCCCACATTGCCACAATCGTTGTGATTGCGGAGGCACTGCTGCTGTCTGCCCACACAAGTGTGGGGACCTGCATTTTAGGGGTTAATAATCATTTTGTACAGGGCTCTGCTGCTGGTTGTCTTCCACACAGATCCCCCCACAAGCCCTTTGATCACTCCTACAGGAGTAAAAATACTCGGTCCTGAAGGGGTTAAACATCTTTGATCAAGACTAATGAAACGTTACCCGATTTATAAGGCAACACTGATCACAGACCACCTACCTGGGTAGTAGCAGTGATAGATAACACAAAAGTAGGGACAGTCGAACAGCTTAAGTTTAGCAGGCGTCCCTGTGAAAACATAATTTAATCATACAATACTCCATGCAAAGAAGATAAAAAAAACAACCAGATCCCAAAGTGGGATTCATCTTCTGACTACAGAACAAATTAAATTCTACCTGGAGCAGTAGCACTTGATTAGGATGCCCCACATTACTCAACTTTAGTAGAAACTTGAAAGAATTAAGGCATTGATTAATCATTTTATATAAAGTCAAATATTTTGTTAACATATGCAAAAAGAAAATAAACTTTTTCCTTACATGGGTGTGATTGTATGTGAAAATACAAAAACATGTCTCACATTGCCCCCAACACAATTGGGATCTTTTTAGTACCTCTGCAAGCAGAACGATCCTCTTGCCATCTGGCCAGATCACATGGTCTACTTGAGATCTCACGCGTTCCCAAGTCAGTTCAGGGGTGCGTAGGCTAGCCTGGAAAAGAAATGCATCAAAAAAGCAATCGCGCCTCGAGTGCAACAGCGGTGAAAACTGTAGTTGGGTGGAAATCCTACATTATATCTCACATGTAACCAATGCCTTCATACGCTCACACATTCAAGATAACACTGGCAACCACTTTACTTTAGACTTAGGGTGCAAAGCTGTCATAACGGACTGTCTGTTCTGGAATCACAATGGTTTCACTTAGAGCAGAAACATATAGTCCCATATATCAATGAGAATGGCCTAGGACACATCCAATGACCCATTGAATCCACTAAGACCTGCCATCACATTTACAGTACTGAAACAGCTATACCAAGTAACAGCCTCTTCAAAGAATGTGCTAGGACTTTAAAGGGACAGTTTAATGTACACCCCGACACCCCTACTACAGATTAATGCATAATAAAGTACCCTGCCTAACATCTTCTGCACAGCATTTAGCTGCGCATAACAGACCACACAAAAATGTTAAGGGGGCAAAATGTCAAATTTGACTAAAAATGACCTGTATGGTGAGAGGCTTTTGTGGGAAAGCCACAAGAAGGTATTTTAGGACAGACTCACAAGATTTGTATTGCACATATTGACACAAAATCATGTACCTGTCTAATATATTACACATTATACACAAAAACTCCAGTCACTCAAACGTTATGACTCAAGCATAACAAAAGGCAAAAGCCTGGCATTACATGTGCAAGGTTAAGAAGCAGAACCTTGTACCGACTACATAATTTAGAGCGGCCACTTCCCCCGGACACTGGGCATTTTAATCAGCCTCTTTTTCCATGGTTCTCACTCTGCTTACCACATCTATCTCTGTGTTGGAGTGACCCATATTGCAGACAATGCAACCATTTTTCATACGGTCCAGATGTTCTCTAGTAACCACATTCTTGTTACCTGATGGGATTAAGAACAGTAATTATGAGTATCTTCTTTCGCAAAACCATTACAAAAATGTTGTAGCTCATAAAACACAAAAAACAAAAATAAAAACCCTGTTCATTTTAAAGCTACATTTTTAACCACAACAAACGTTCTTAAAGCCTAACATTTCCTTTAGAAATCCGTCATTTAATGTAAGTTTAAGCTATTGCTACTTGTTCAAAATAAACCGAAACTAGACATTTGTTAACCTTCTGAATGTTAGCCTTCTGCCACACACGTATCTCGTGGATGCGCCCTCTAGTGGCCTTCCCTTTGTGTGCAGCTCAGATCCAGCATCCATATCCCATCTCCACGTACGTTAGGTGCAAACGAGCAAGTGAGATTAGATTAACTAAAAATTACCTAGTTTCCCTTGTGCTAGGAATACATTTGGCAACTGCCTTTATTGTAGATATCCATTGATATCAGATGTTTACACCTGCATACCTTACAGGAACACGTAGGGCTTCTCGTAAAGTTCTCTGCCAATGTACTATGGTGGTACAATCTATTTACACAAAAGCTTTCAGTACTCACGCATCATAATGGTTTCAGACAAAATTAGGATAGAGATCATACTTTGACACTGGAACTTACCTGTGCAGGTAATGACTATATCCACTTGCCTGATGACTTCATTCAGTTTGACAAGCCTGAAGCCATCCATGCTGTAAGACAGAATGAGTAGATACTTTAACACTTTAAAACGCCCAGATAAGGGAAATTCTACAAAAAAATAATAGTTCTAATAAAATTCTTTAAATATTGATTCAGTACAGAAAAGGTCAATTAGTATATATCTATCTATATATTTATATCTATCTATCTATATATCAAAAGGTTGCATATAAAAAGGAAATAAACGTAAAAGTTAAATATAATTTTATTACCAGGCCTGCAGGGCACAGATGGGGTCAATCTCTGTCACATACACAATGGAGCCCATTGCCTTCAGTGCTGCACAGCATCCCTTTCCAACCTGAGAAAAACCAGTAACTAATTGTTTAGTATCTGACCACAAATAACAGTTATCCAACACAAATATTACATAAACTGAATGTTATCTATCCACTAGGGCTGCAACTAATGATATTTTTAATAATCGATTAGTTGGCCGATTATTTTTTCGATTAATCGGATAAAAAAATATGCAATTTTTTTCGTTTATTTAAAATAAAAACTTTAAATTGACGTTAACACTATATGCTTTGTCCAGTTTTTCTCCTGTTGATATATTAACCCCTGGTGGGGCAGGTAGAATTTTTTGGGATCTATTAATTATGTGCATTCTTTAATTTGTGTTTTTTATTTATTGATTGCTGTAATACTTTATTGTTTGTATTGTCCATATATTTATACATTTTTAGATTGCATTGTGTATTATCTATTCATTTTTGTATTTATTAAAGCAATTACCGGTATATTGAGCATCAATACACAGGTCATGTGACGCCGGTGCTGCATCATGGAAGCCCCAGCGGAAGTGAAGGGAAGTAGCAGTGAATGTCTGCGCACATTGCGCACTAAACTCCAAATCCCCTGCAGCGCTGCAGGGGACCCGGATCCTCTCTGGCAGCGGGTGGGGGGCTGTGCGATGCGCGCAGACAGCCTCCGCTTCTCCCCTTCACTTCCACTGGGGCTTCCATGATGGCGCACCGGAAGTGGAGGGTAGAAGCGGAGGCTGTCTGTGCTACCAGAGAGGATCCACGTCCCCTGCAGCACTGCGGGGGATGTGGATTCTAGTGTTATAATCCGAACTCTCATTGAGGTCGAATTATAGGAGGGGTATTTTTCAGAAAAAAATGCATTTTATTATCGATAACAATTGATTCAACTAATCAATTATGAAAATCGTTGTCAGCGATTATCATAATCAATTATCGATTTTATTGATTCATCCACTGTATGCTAGTGGTACAAGTGCTATCTTAAGCAGTTATTTTATATTTCCCCTTGGAAACATGTAAGCTATTTGTGCGTGAAAGAAAAGCCTGTCCATGCATACATTTTTCTTAATATAAAAAGAACTTATTTAGGGCAACATTTTTAGTACAAAGAGCACCTGACATTCTCAACGCCGTTCTCTTGAAACCATTTCTTCACACAAGCACAACATGTGCTCGTGTACGACCAGCCCTATAAACTGGCACCTTATTAATACATACAACATAACTGAGCACTGTTCATAAGTGCAAATTGTCCATACTAAACCATAGCAACAAAACCGTTACAAACCAATAATACGAGAATAGACCCAATGTAGAATTAGCACCAGTAGACTTCTAAGTATCAGAACCTCAGCTGAAGCACTCACCTCTCCATAGCCACAAACCACCACTTGCTTCCCACCAAACATCATGTCCGTTGTTCGTTTGAGTCTAAGATAAGGAAGGGGGAAGTAATATTCCGCGTGAGAGAAGATTCCTACCATCCTTGTCAAATCAAGCAGGGATTTAAAGTAAGTCTACCATTTATTAATGTCTGCTCATTTTACTCATAAGCTCTTTTGTGAAGGTCAAGCCAAGGATAATGTAAGACGAACAAGGAATGGTCAGAGAATTTAATTAGGAGATTAAATCCCTCAGACACACACACATTAAAAACAAAAGTGAAATGAATCTGGAATCTGAGAATGGAATCTGTAATACTTAATTGCCTTCAAACATCTTTGTTATACACGCAACCTTTAACGTAAAATAAACATTTAATCAGAGAATCGTGCATGAAGTCTCCATCTTATCAAATTATTATGGGTATACATAAATACTAATTATGCCAACAAGAAGTGTATTCAACAATTTGCAGTCAAAAGAAGTTATTTATTTATACACCACTTTTTAATGTACGATAATTAATTCAGGACAAAACACACGTAAGAGATTTCCATAAGTGGTGCCAGACGCCAATATTATAAGCAAATAAGAGATCCACCGATTACAAAACTCAAATAGAGCTTTTCAGAAGCCAGGCTTTGGCAGAAGGTGGGAGCCGTGCCCTTTTGCTGTGTTTCTATGCCATATGTTCAACTGTTTCTTTTACATATTACTTATTAGTCTAACACACTATAATGTCTAGTCTGAATGTGGTAAGAGAACGCAAACCACTACATACACAAATTTATCTTGTTTCCATTTTCCACTTCTCAGCTATGTAAATGTTAGACATTATTTGAAGAGTTATATCCATTTTACCCGATTACCACTTTACAGGATAATTCTTAGACACTTGCTCTCGTTTCAATAATTAAATATATTTATACACAGAGTATATACACACTCTCACTCTTCAGAATCCAGACACCCTATTATCCTGTTTACAGTGTTCGTTATTGAATTCATTATTACTTGTTTCAGGTTTACGACCACTGCTTTCATTATCTTTCCACATCCAACATTCTCCCGGAAACTATAAGTTGCTGTTATCCTTTATAGAATGTCATTCTAAATTTCCTTTTACCCCTTAACCCACCCTTAATCTAGAAATGCTGTATGTGAAGGAGAGAGCATGAACATCGAATATGTGTGTAATAAGCCTAGTTTTCCATAAATATTGTGTTTGAGAAATTAGAATTTTTGCTATCTGAGGACAACTACCGTATTACTACAGGTTTACTCTTACTACCAATATGAAAGTATTACCAATATGGCTATAAAAAGTGCCCAAATCTTACCCATCCAAAATAGACTCTCTGCAGCAGTACAAGTTGTCAAACTTCTGCTTGGTAACAGAATCGTTGACATTCATCGCAGGGACACACAGCTTTCCGGCTTTGGACAACTGGTACAAGCTGTTGGAGAAACAAGAGGTTCAAGCAGCAAGTGGTGCATGGATTTCAAATGCTTCATGGGTCAGATGTGTGGGTGCTGCATTATCCCCACCCTCAAAGCAGCGATGCTTTAAAATACAATGTTGGGACTACGGGATGTACCAAGAGCTACTAAATTAAAAACAATTTAAAAAAAAAAAAACACAAAAAAATTACGCTCTCAAAGTCTGATTTCCTTTTTCATCATTTTTTTTAATCAATATTGTGTATAAAAAAAAAAACACACACACAGATGCCAGACATTACACTAATCCACTAAAGCCACAAGACAAACTGTAGTATGAATAGTAACACATGAATACTGTAGCCCAGTAAGAGACCAATCCTACAATACAGTCTGCCCTTACCGATGCACACCAGTCACACTCTCTTCCACAATGCCTTTTATTTTCTTGAACATGTTAGGATACTTTTTGTATATCCAGTGTGTGAGATCTCCCCCATCATCCAAGATCTGCAACAGAAATGTTATTATCCACCCAGTGTCAACAAGAAAATCACGACACCAAAGCATAAGTGAGGTCAGTGGCCGGCTAAAATGGCATTGAGGATTGTTATATATATATATTTTATTATTTTTTTTTTTACTATTATTTATATTTTAGTAGTGTTCTGGAGTTTTGATTATTTGAAAGAAAAAAAAAAACAACTTAACTGGGAGTATCATAAGAATGTCCAATTGTTTATGTATATTAAATAAGGGGAAAAATAAGTAATTGGAACCCAACCTTTAAAATCTAACATGTCTTTGTTAATAGACAAAAAGGTGCATTTCTTTTTTTACAGAACCAGTAAACCTTAACATCTAACATCCTGCATATGCTAAACTGTAACCTCCCTAATATGCCATCTTGTCTGGTGTTTGGCAACAAAAGTAGACCCTGATGGCACTGGACATCCCCTGGGTTCATACGCCATTGGCTCGACTATAATCAAACATATAGTCTGTGCCCTAGGAGCGCAGGGGATGCCAAGTGTCATCAGGATCATCAGCAAGAAACCCTGGCATCTTTCAGCCGCTGCGCTGTGGGCAGCTTCTGAAGGGATTCTTCCAGGGGTGCAGCTCAGATCAGTTTAAAAAGACAATTGCTTTACGCAGCAAGACACCAGGAAACTGCCAAAAAAACTTAAAACGTATCTTTATGTAGTAACAGCAGACCTGTTTTGAAACTAGAACTGAGATGGAAAACATGGAAAGTAGGACAGCATAAAGCAGCAACTTGTTGGCCACTCGTGCCTTAGAATCAAACAGAGCTCTCAGGTAGAGAGAAGGCATTCACTCAATGGGGCATACATGCATGATATATCCAAAAACAAGGCAACACATCACTTAAATACAAGAAATCTAAAAATATCTTTACTATTTTCCCGATGCCCACAAAAAGGGCACAAAACTATTAACTGTTTCAGGAAAATCATACGGCCGATCACTACTGTGTAGAATATTAATACAAGGATGCTATAGTGCTCTGCACATGTTCTCCAACAAAAATGTAAATGAAAGAAACCTTTCCTCCACCGAGCGGCCCCGTGACAAAGAAACTACTCAGGGTGTGAATTTGGTTGGGCAGATCTCCACTTAAATGACAATGTAGGTGCAGCGCGTCTATCAGTATTCTGAGCCTGCTAGACATTGTAGATTTCAGACGTACCATGTTTGGCTGCCAACCTTCCACATTTACACAGCGGTCAATGCACCACCAGAAGTCATCCTCTGACTCTCCTTTCCAAGAGAAAACTGGGACACCTTGGGGTAAAAAGATTTTTTCATAAATCAGAACAGCTGGATCTTCCTTGTTCTGTAGACATTTGTGTAAGTAGACAGCTCATGGTAAATATAAGGTTAAAAAATAACAAAAAAACCCTTATGTTTAATTGCATGCAAAGCTGCGCATACCGAGGGCCTCCCATCCACTGGCCCAAGCTGAACAATTATACTTATATCATCTAATGTACTATGTACTATATACTATGGATAGCAGCCTCACTGGATATATTGCCGACACTACTGGTGCAGGTTAATCTGCTGACACATGCTGCGAAAAATGTTTATTTTTTTTTACATTTCTACATGAAACAAAAAGAAAAATATTCAGGACCATGCATTTCCTTACCTTTGTCGAAAAAGAAGACAGCCACATTTATTGGTGAAAAAAGATTGCAGTTTCACGCTCAGACAAATTAAGTCATAAAGAGCCAAAGATTAATTATCTTTAGAATTAGATGGTAATATAAATGTTGTATGCAAGTTACTATGTTTATTTGATAAAGTAATACATTTTAACTTTTGCTGGATGCTTATAGGGTAGGATTACCTAGATAGAATACTTAATTCAGGGCTGCTTTATGTATGCTCCATCCCAACCCCTGAATTAAAGTGGAACCTGGTTCTATAATTGGAAGGCTTCTTTATGTTAACATAACATAACAGAACAGAGCTATAGACTTTTAAAATTAAACAGGCTGTGTTATTACACACTACACTGATTATGTCACTGATGATGTCACGTACCACTTTCTGCCAGAGCGGCTGCCACTTCATTGAGAGTGGAGTAGATGTTGCAGGCTGCCCATCGACACTGAGCACCAAGGGCCCCCAAGGTCTCGATCAAAACCTACAGGACAGAAAGGACAACACTTTGATGTTCAAGTTATAGCACAATCCACATGATGACAAAGAACCATAAAGTACAATTTATTAATACCAAGAATAATGTTACCGTTTGGTTTTGTGCAACATCTAAAGTGTTAATTATGCCCTAACATAAACAGATAACATATTAAGGCTATCAAAAAGCAATAGAGTTCTATAAACCGTCTACAGTATCACTTCCTAATACTTAAAATATCTAATGTTTCACAGACACCAGAGACACAGGTCGGAGTATCAAAATTATCATTTGGTTTAAGTTTAAAATAGGCCAACAGTTAACACAATTGCCATGGTGGCTTGGCTACGAAAAGCATTCAGAAGCGTACATTTTACCAGCGGTCGAAACTCTTCTGAATACTTTGACTATTTACATCTATACTGACTTGGAAACCGAAATGTACAAGACCCGAAATGCAACTTGTAAATGTGTTTTATTTATTTAAGGAACAGAGACTGTCCTATGAGGTACACTTAAGTGCGAATAAACTCACGGCTGTTTGTGCCGTTATGTGAGTGCACCCCACAATCTTGGCACCGGCCAAAGGCTTTTCTCCTTGTGCTCTCTTGCGTAGAGCCATGAGTGCAGGCATCTCTATGTTGAGAGAGAGGAAAAAAAAACATTTGGCATTTGGTGAACTAAACAGAAAAAAATATCAAAGATTTGCTGCCAGTTGTCTACAGACTTCATAAAAGGTTTGGTTGGCAACAAAGTGAGGAGAGAAAATATAGTCTACATTCTACAACTGCAGAAACATACGGAATGTAAGCCCTAACATTCCTTAATATAATGTATGTCCCATGCTTTTATTTATTTGGGTACTTATACTATAGTGCAAAGGAAAAAACAATCGCGTAGAGCTCTACACGTTGCCCGGACTAAGCACCGGGGACTCAGAAGCACCGGTAAGTTTGGAGAGGCAGAGTGCTCTGTGAAATGCCTTTTAACCCCCTTAATGCCACTCTGCCTCCAGAAATGCCTTTTAACCCTCTATACGCCACTCTGCCTCCTGAAATGCCTTATACCTCCCTATATGCCACTCTGCCCCATAATATGCCTTTTAACCCCCTATATGCCAATAGGCAATTCTGGAGGCAGAGTGGCACATAGGGGGTGAAAAGGCGTATCATGGGGTACAGTGGCATATAGGGGGTTAAAGGGCGTATCATGGGGCACAGTGGCATTTAGAGGGGTATAAGGCATTTCTGGGCAGAGTGGCAAAAAAAAGGAAATAAAAACAAAATATGTTTCTCAATCATAGCTTTTATTAACAAACAATTGTTCACAGTTTACATGAATTAACATTTACTGGTAAAACTTTTTTCCTATAGGGTCGTCTTATATTCAGGCTTTTTCTATTTTTTCATAAATTAATATTCAGATTTTGGGAGGGTCGTCTTATAATCGAGCAAATATGGTACGTTTTAATATACGGTTTTCACTGGGCCTAAGAAGGAGAGCATTGCCTTATCGCCTATCCTCCCTCCGTTTGTGAAACATCTCCATTATACCTTTCCACGCAGGTACCTGTGACTACAACAGGACTCACACACAAACACTACTACTGCAATCATGATTAAATATATTAATACGGCAGTCATTAAATACATGATGACCTTATTTTGCCACCACAGTGTTTAATGTATTCCTTTCCTTATCTAACGCAACTATTATTTCGTGCTTTGTTCCTTATTAGTGAGCAGCCGTCCTAGCTATTTGCCTATTAACCTAAAGATATTACCTTGTTCCGCAATCTCAATCTCTCTGCGTCCGAATTCCGCCTGCTTGATGTTCTTCACACAGAAGTCGCCGCTGCCTTTGGAGTTCTTCTGCTGCTTGTCCCGGGGTGAAGTCTCATCGTCGGAGCTGTCTGTATAGGAAGCAGCTAGTGAAAGAGGATATAATCAGAGAGGCAAAGTCTTTTTGCCTTTTAATGAAGCTGTGGGTTTCTCAGCAGGCGTATAGGTCCCCGTCAGCGCTTGCTGGCTGAGAAACCATGTCCTGTTGTCTGCTTTAGACAGGGAACCGTCTAACTAAAAGTGATATGGTATAATTTGCCGTTTTTGCCTTTTTAACAGTCTGCTTCAAACAAAAAAACATTAATCAGACTGTGCTATTATTAACTTTCAGAACTAAAGGGCATTCTCCATGCTGTGGTGAAGCTAAATCAACTTTTTCTCAAGAAACGTAGTCAACGTGGCTACCATGAACAACCAGTACCAAAGCCACCAAGTGCTCCGTACAATTAACTTAAAGCAAAATAGTAAAAATGGTATATATAGATAATCTAGAGTAAATATATATATATTTAATGTGTAGTTAAGAGCAGGCACATTTTTAAAGGGAGGGCTCAAGTTTTAATTTGGGATACCTGCACATACAAGCTCTTTATGGAAGAACGTTGTCACTTCCATGCAAACTATGGCAGAGTTTTACTTTCAGAAGCTGATTTCATGGAAGACTTTTACAAACAGCCCGACCGAGAGGTCCAGTGCAGTAGCTGGTCGCAGACTTTTAATCAGGTTACTTGAAGGCTGAGGATTAGGTAGCGCAGAAAAATTTCTCTGAAGGTCAGGCCTCAGTAGGGCTCTGCCGAGAAGCCCAACATGCCTGTAAATCCCTGGGAGACAGAAGGCTGGCATTTTCCGGGCTGAATTCCCATTATGACCTAAAGGCCTAGAAATCTGCACTTAATAAAAGAAACGGCATTGATAGAATATCTGCATCAGGATGAAGAGACAAAGAAACCAGCTGGTTAGAACTGGATTTCTAACTGGATGTAATAAAACATTTAATCGTAAAGCATGTGGGTCAACAAGATCAAGGGTGTACGTTTTTTAAGAGATTCAGACACTGTTACAGTTATAATGGATAGAGCCGTAAAATAAGGGATTTGGGAAAATTATAGAATTTTTGCCAGCCAATAGAAACAAGAGGACAAAATGGTACGTTTCTGGAAAGAAAAAGTGATTCCAAAGCATTGGAATCCATCTAAAGCTATAAGGCAGTATTTCTCAAATCATTCACATGACTTGTCAAACACTGATAAATTGTCACTTACCTTGAACTCACGGACTTGTGGATTCATTACTCACCAGAGCTGTAGCTATCAGTCGATGACTGGGAAATTGATCGAGACAGAGAACGGCGACCTATCTTTGTCGGGCGCTTGTTAAACTCCCGCTTCTGGTCCGCAAACTGGATCTGCTATGAGAAAACAAACTAGGAATAAATCAGGGAAACAGACTACAATCAAGGCTAACTGGAAAAGCCTTCACTGTTTAAGGTAACGGGTGGCTCAGCTGCTACATTTTCATAACAGAAACTACATGAAGTTTCAATAAGGCACGTTGTGACGTCTTTGCTTGGGATTTGAAGTACAGGCACCATATTAAAGACAATACATAAAGATGGTTCTCGGAGGAACTTAACACGGCAGCGGGGGGCGAGTTTCAGACAGGCCCAGATACCACCCTCCCAATGACATGAGATGAGCCTGGTGTTGGTCTTCGGTAGAACCCTACCTACAATCGGAACCATTGCTAGCACACATTAAAGGCACTGGAATTAGGCAGCCGAAAGAACCATGCCGACAAACTACTCTGTTTCAAAAGCGCAAAAGGTATGATGAAATGGCAGAAAAAAAAACTCTTGCAATTCTGAGAAATTAAACCAGGAACCGCCACGTAAACTGCAGTGACTTATATAAAATATATAAAACATATAAAATGCATTTTATATCGCCGAGTTCACTGTGCATTATAAAGATTCACGCGCGCAGACTTTCAACTTTGAGCAGGGCTTCGTTAGAATGCATCGTTCATTCAAGATACGGCATTCACTGATTTAAAGAAAACATTCAAGGTGCGCATAGGGTAGATGGTGACCAGAATTTGTATCTTAATAAACGTCAAAATATTATACACACATACTTATATATATATACGCACACAGTTTCACTAAAGATGGGACTAGAAGCTAATAAACTTTGCATAATGCATATCAGATGCTTTCCAAATTACTTGATGCCCTTAAAACAGCTCTATTTCTGATGCTTGCATGGTGCGACGGGTGAATTTTTTTCACCTTTCATTGTTCTTACTCGGAATACTCTGTAACCTAAGTCACATCCCATCATTTTACAGAACTACAAAACAGAAAAGACCTTTAAGAAAACGTGAAGCCGAGTGCTCATAACAGTAACCCAATAGCAAAACTAATAAAGGGACATTGTTCAGGTGTGTTAACTATTTCCGCACAGCCTCAAGGCTTAAAATCAAGCAGAGAAAATACATTATGCGCAATGTTAGAGAAGGCAATTGACATGTTTACTGCACTTTACTGAGAGGATGGTAAATAAGTGGAACAATAGAAGAGGTAGAGGCTAATAAACATGTATGGGATAGGTATGTGAAATCTAAGACAAGATCAAGAAGTGTCACGGTTCAGTATTTATGTTAGGAATAATGGCAGACTAGATGAGGACTTCAACTTTTATGTTTTAGTTGAGCGCACGAGTGGGAGAGATTCTAAAAAGGAAACGCACCCTATTGAAAAATGGCAAGGGAGGCAGTCAGCCTCAGGTCTATCATCAGCCCTGTTCTCTACCTCCACTCAATCTATAACTAAAGCTTATAACCGTGGTTAACATTTGCAATCCAAGGCCACGCCGAAAATTTGTACAGGTTCATGGCCGATCTCGTCACAAAAACCCAGCAAGCCTACCTTGTAAAGCGAGACAGTTTACGAACGAAACTTAAGTGTTACATTAAGATTTATTGCAACAGGTAGCAGCTGCCATAAAAGAAAATTAATTTCTACGCCTATTATGCTCTGTAAAATCTTGATTTAGAAATCTTAATGAGCAGGGTGTGTTAAGATATTTAAACGTTATCTATATGAAGGTCCACAAGCCAGCTTTAGCCAACATTTAACCAGAATATTTTATCAGGTGCTACCTCATGATATTTAAAATCACATCTAAAAAGTTAAGTTGTCCAATTTAAAAAACCAAAACAATCTAATAGAATAAAAAGGGGAACAACATTGGAAGATTTTTTTGGAAGCAAATTTAAACTAGTGCTGGATAATGCACAGTTATATGAATTGCACTTCTTCAGAGTTATTAAAAATTACGAAGGACGAGTTTATCCTTCTTGGAAACTTTGCTGGGATCGGCCCAGTGGCTTATCATAAGACGGCTAGTGGAAGGAGGAAAAAGGTATCTGGCATTTAACCACACAACATTAGTCCTTGATTCTCTAAGCTATATGTTGGAGAGAAGTAGCTCACGGTAAAAGCAGATGCCTTCTGCGTTGTATAGACCTCACCTGAGATTTCAGCTCCAGGTCCCCATTCACATTGTACGTCTTTTTGTTGTTCATCATGTTGACAGCCGGCCAGTCCTCAGACATCCTTAACTAGTCCCTGGGCCCAGCCGTGCCATACCTTTATACCTGCGGCTCTGGTTCCAACCTGCCTGCCCAATAATACTGAGGCTTGGTGATCATTGACTATCAAGTTAATGAGGCATTTAAGAATTCATTGCCGCATAGCTTGCTTTAATAGACTATTACACCAATGTGTTCTGACCTCTGAACTTACACATATAAGCATTTGTTCAAGCTTTGTCAGAAACGGCTCGTATTTATGTAAGCAATTGTACTCCGTAATTATCTTGCCAAGGGGAATGATGTAAACGTGCTAGGCCTCCCCTACAAGAAAGCTCCGCTCTCCTCCCTTTGGCATATTTGATTACATTTGTTCTTCAATTAAAGGCCAAATTACATGGGGAGGCGATTTTAAAAAGCACATTATGCTGAAGATTTCTGCTCATGCTAAACCTGCTACTAGGGATCACAATGTCCATTTACAGGGGTAATCATGCATCATTTATTGTTGTTTTCCTGGAAATGTTCGGGTAATTGTAAGCTTGTTTGCTCAGGGCCCTCCCCACATGTTTCTGTAAATCAAATTCTTATGTAATATATTCATTATGTTCGGCTTTACCCATTGTACAACGCTGTGGAACATGATGGAACTAAGTGCTTCACTTAGCCATTTTATTTATTATTCCGGGATATGCCGTCTGACTCCTTGTCCACTTCACATGTTTCGAGGCTCAGCGCATTCCCTATGCGTTTGCCCCCCAACAGCAGGGTAAAGGATTGATCTCTGCCCCAACTTGTTCCTATGATAAAAGATGCTCGTCTTAAGCATATTTTACTTACAAATTAAATTAGAATATGCTTAATGAAGGACCTTTCATCTTTTCTAATTTCGTTTTGAAGTAAATACAACCTCTTGTCATGCCGGCACTGCTGCCATGGCCTGGGTAGCCAGGTAGTGACCTTATGGCACAGACCGGGCACCATTGGGTTCATCGCCCGCCAGACTAAATACAATGACGACGTATGTGTATGCGTGTTCCTAACATGCCTGGGCAGACATGCACATACACTCAGCGATGCTAAAAGATGTATAAACATTACCAAAAAATAAAAAGAAGCTATTTGTGAATTTCTAGCTCCTGAGGAGTAACTTAAGTGTTAACACCAATAGCTTTAAATTGCTCGATACAATGTGGTTTATCCTCAAAAGGCGTGTTTTCTTATCTATAAAGAGACATCATATAGACTTTCATTGTATAAAAACCGGTCATAACAGGTAACATTTGCACATGCATTTATGCAAAGGGACTATTGCTGGTTAAGAGAACATACAGGATAATATAAAACATCGTGCTCTGGGAATTTACATTTCTCTATAGGACCAAAAAGAATCCCATGATTATTAATCACATTGGAAGTGCTGGCCACCATTAATCACCGTGGGATCATTTGTTAAGTTGAACTAACAGTGAGATCTCTGGCTTGACGAATAAATTGGTAGGATAGGAAATGGCATAATATAGGGTTTGACAAACCCCAGGGGTTAGGCAGCCATAGATCTAGATTTTAAGATCTGCCCCCTTTTTGCACCAATTTACAATGACCTCTGTTCCTAAATACAATGTTAGTAGTTTTTCAGCGTAAAAGACCCAGTTTAAAGCACAATATAGAACAGTGGGACTTTAGTCAATGTCACAACTTTTGCAAATCTACAACTAGTAACTGAACACCATATAGAGGAAGCTTACAGAAACCGATAAAAACAGATTGCGGCTGCCTGTGTTGATTTGTGTAAGAGCAATTGATTCAGGACTTCAGATAATTATGGTTTGGTTACTTATTAACAAAGAGAACACACAATTGAATTGTAAAGAATACATGGAATGTAGTATGAACAACATTATAAAAGCATAATTTAAAGCAGCACACATGTGAGCAGTATATTCTAAAGGATAAACCTAACTTCATATAAATTAACAAAATGCCAGAAAAAGGTTAACTGCATGAAAAAAAAAAAAAAAAAAGCTACAACTGGCCTGTTTGGGGGAAAAAAAGTAACATGTGGTATGGACAAAACTGGATTAACAGATGGAAGATATTCTCCATAAAGCTAAAAAAAATAAATATGTCTTTACAAAATAGACAAGTACTTTCAGAGCAGAAGTAGAATAACCATAACTTTATATTTGTATAGAAAATTTGTATTTTCTATACAGGTTGGCATCGATGTTCTGGCTGTTTTATGAAGCACAAAGCTTGCCTTAAAACGTACACAATTATTCTTTGGTTTAACACCAGGCGGACTCGGGTACAAGACAGGGGACACTGGCTGTTAACCCCACCAAATCTCCCCAATATGTGAAAGTAGAGCGGGGGTCTGCTAGAGGACCAATGGAAGCTTCTGCAATGAATGAGGACTATGCCTACACTGACATGAGTGTGGGGGGTGCACATTTCTATGGAAACACAGGGCGTTTTTTTTTTTACATAACCAACGATTCACCAAAACTGTTCGTCTTGGGATTCTGAGAACACCCATCCGAACTTCTGCCTGAAGTCTACTAGTCATTGAGATAGGTCAGATAAGGAAACGATACGCATGTTTATTCAATATTTCCGTGCCCTAGAAAATTCCAGGACATTCCTACGTTAAGAAGTAAAAAGAATGCATCTATGTTTAGTGAATCACTGCCTGCAGCTAAACTCTTCATGCTACCTTTCCATTTAAATCTTACCATGTTGTTGAAGCATGTAAAAGACGTTGATCAAATACAAGGGGGTAAAAAAAATGTTATAGACTACGTTTGGTGATAAGTATGTTACTTGTATGTAATTTACTGCTAGGAGATGTATCCAGTACTACACATGACCAGTAAAATACACCAACGTTGCGTCACCTTCCTTTGTATATAATTATCTAAACCTCAATGTATGTTTTGGGAACTGAATGATACGCATCTGACAGGGCCGGAGAGGAAATTAATAGTTTTTTACAAAACATGGCAGGGAACCACAGCTACTAGCGGGGCTTGCTGAAATACCCATAGATATTTCAGAAGACCTAAGAAAAATATTGAGTAATAACGCTTTATATGAAAGCACTGAACACAAGAAGTATCTTAATGAGGTCCAAGCACGTTCCATATGCTGTAGCAAATAAAACAAAGCCCCAAATAATTCGGGGTTTGACAGAACAAGATAAGAAAAAATGAGAGCAGTCGTGTTATGAAATGGATGTGAGAGGGGATGAAGCACAGCGTATGTGTAGACCTCTGAAGTTGTGGGTTAGTGGCATGGTTTGTTGGTCAGAAACCAACCACTGGTCTACTTGTCACATTTAAGTCACTCCACTAGCAGAAATTGACACTAAATGTATACATTATGTTACCTGTAAGACAGTGTTTTATGAGGTGATAGTTTTAATACTTACAAAAAAAAATGTGGGCACGTAGGTAAAGATCTATAAAACAAATTCCCTGTAGGACATACTAAGCCTAGACACGTAATTTCAGGGGTTTCTGTAACCAATATAAGTATAGATTTTATTTTTTAGGTGATCAGGTTTACAATTTTGCTGTTTTAAAGTAACTAAACCGTTCAATTTACAGGGACTACTACATTGTCACAGGTATGGCACTCTGGCAGCGTGAAAGACCAGTTCCTGAGATTCAATGGCTCCACTTTCTAGGAACGGCCTTGAAAATGTATTGTGCTTTTTAAGTGAAAACACAGTCCGTTATTTATAAATATATATATATACATATATATATATATCATACATTCACGCCACTAACTTCTAAAACTACTCACCACAAAATATGTAGCCCTGTCAATATATTTTTATATATTTTCTCTCTAAGTTGTGTGCATATAAGGCAGAGCCGATCTGGCCAACATAACAGGAAAGTTGCAGGTAAGCTGCTTCCCCTTGCCTGCGGTAGACATTGTTTCTGACAATTGGAGCAGAGATCTCTTCTCACTGCGTGTCTGCCAGTCAGTGCCACATCGGATATGAGGACACAACATACGGTAAGCTGGCAGAGGAAGACCGCTCTGCAGAAGGTAAAAGAATACGAGGAGAAATATGTTTGTATGAATATAAAAGGGGTGTGCTACAGAACAGTAGGGCAATGATTTGGAAATAATGCAGAGATAAATTATGTTAGGGGGCATGAACATGGAAGGGAGTGATTGTGATGCAATATAGGGCGATAATGGTGGTGGATGGGGATAATGACTGGTGGGGGCATGATGATAGGGGCAGTTCCACACTTACACATACATATGTGCTAACACCTTACACATACCTGCACACACTCACCCTAACGCCATACACTCATTTACATACACACAAATATATACACAAGTTAATGGACATTGGGTGAACCTTCCTTGATGTTTTATTTAATGGATCAAATTGAACAATTTAGTTCAGACATCAAAGAATAAAAGCTTAACTAAATGTATAACTTCATAGATTGCATTTAGATTTGTATTATATTAAAATGTAGCAATACAGTTTATTTAGCCATGAGAGAGGCTGTGCCAAAATTATCTTGAAACTATTTCAAGTGTTCATTTGCACAAGTATTCAAAAAATATAGCAACAAGAGTGCATTCAAGAAACATCCGTAGCATAAAAAGGTCCATCAGGTGCATCTTGAAATGTATCGCTAATCCCTTACATGGCTCAACAGTTACAAAAAAATAAAAAATTCACATTATAGCGATTACTACATTTTTAGTTGACAGGTCCACTTTAAGGACATAATTGCAGAATAAGAGGATCACTTTACTGTTGCGTGGTACAGGGATTAGTTTCCTGGCATTTTTCCATCCCCCCTTCCACATAATCCCAACATATTTTAATCCATCTATAAAACCTTGCAATTTCTACTCATGAGAAACTCAGTGTAAATACATATTTTCCCCACATAATACAATGCACAAAAACCCTGACAGCGGAAGAATATTCTATAGTTCATACAATATGGGAGACTTTCTGTCAGGCTTAAAGAGGTCCCAAAAGACCAAGTTGTTTCTTAACAAAAGGCACAAGGCTATTCTTGGTGACACTGGCCCAAATTATATTGCTTTTAAAAGGAACAAGAGAATATTAGTCTCCATTTAAAATGGTGCATCTTACCCACAATATGGTTCAAGAATCAGAGATTGCAGGTTAGCGCAGAACATACAACATTTCAACTTGCTTTTTGTGCTGGTAAAGGATTGCATAAAAGATTCAGGAATCTCGATCCTCTAAATTTTGACTTTTTAACTACAAACACCATTGTGGAAACAAGTCATGCCACCTTAAGTGTTTCTGAAAGTCCCATATGAAGAGCACTCAACGAGTTGGAGACATTGCGGGGAGTTCTGTCTCTTGCATTCAAGAAATCCTCACTCACAAACCTAGGATAACAATCACCGCAAACGGGCTGAGGAAGTGTCGAGATTATGATACCCTAGGTCATGATAACATTTTAAAATGAACCACTGTTTAAGCAGGCATTTAAACTGCCCTGGGGGGGGGAAAGCACACATTTGCAGGCAACATCCAAACTGAACTGGATCATGTATAACATTTTTTGTTGCAAAATAAAGAAAACTTTGTTGAAGTAGTTTGATTTATGTTAGTTTAGACTCTAAGGGATGAAAAACAAAAAGGACCATTGGCTTATCAGTTGTCAAGCCATAAAGGATTTATAGTACAAATAGCTGCTCCTACTAAACAAGCAGAATAATTCAATGCAAACATCTGTAGCACACACACACACACACGTGTATAGGTGTATATAAAAGGCATTTTAATATACACACATCTGTAAATATATATATATATTTATTATGCACCCGAGTTTCATGTTCTAGTTTAGGACGTATAGATTTAGGGGCCCTGTTCTTACCATCCAGTCTGGCATGTTAAAAGCAGTCGTGTCTTGCGTGCTCTCTGTTCTCTCCATGTCTTCGCCTGTGGAATGGGTCCCTCTCTAGAAGCAGGAGGGCTTGGGAAAATCTTTTCTCAGCGCAGCCAAGTTCAGGGCCAGTCACTCACGTAGTTGACAATGGGCTTCAGCCTCCCCCTGCTCTCAAACCCGCACACAAATACTTTCAGAAGTCAGTGGCTCTGAGCTAATGTTTCAGCCCTCTCCAGGACAGTGATATAGAACTCTGCAGCTCAGGGAATCTGACAGGCCCCTCCTTGCATAAAACATATCTCGCATTTCCCCTTACCCCATTGGCAGCGTGTGCCCTTTGTAATGTCAATACTCTAGAACAATGACTCATTTAAAACACAGCTACAGATGTCAGTAGGTATAATCAAGGTCAAGATAGACACTGAGCAGTAAGGTATAGTGCGGCACATCTGCCCCTCCCCCAACTCTCATGCAGGTCTCCTTGAGAATGTCTTTGATGTCTATCATAATCAAACAGCTCTACCAAACCCTGTTAATTGCTTTGAGTGACAAAGTTTAAGATAGCTGCATTCATTCACAGCACTCTTCTTTTTCTTTTCCCTATGAAAGTCCATGTGCTTTGTAAGTTTCCAACCAGACTTCTGAAGCTCCTCACTAGGAACATTACAGACCAGGTGAATTGTCTGTCATTAAAAAGATGGTATCCAGGGGCCTGGGCTGCACAGAGCAACACCGAGAACATGAACCAGGGTCACCGAGGGGAGGACAAAGCCAGAAGAAGCACAGCGAGATCAATGTCCGCAATCACTGGACCAACTGGCACTGTGTAAAGGGAACTTCACAGCCTCGCAGAAAGACAGAGCAGCAATATATAGATTTTTATATCGCACCCAATTGGGTTTGAATATTCACCCCTACAGGTTTAAATACCAGCGATCGAGATGCAGGGATGGCAGCCAATGCATACAAACCACCAGAGTTTACATTGTACGCAGGGGGATAACCATTCTTTCCACAGAGGACACCCCCACCCCCCCGACTAATCCATGATCGCACTGCCCACACAAATAGGGCACCGGGGCAGCTACCCAAGACAGGTCATTCCTGTTAAAAAAAGAAAAAAAAAGATAAGCTAGCTTCAATTATAATAATGTATTATACCAGCCCAACAAGCCCTTCTTTCAGGAAAAGCTCAGCAGGTATGGCTCTTTACAATGCATGACAGCTCATATTTCATTAGGTTTACAATGGTTTTAGAATGAAAAGATGCAGTAAAAGCAAATCTGTAATCAGATGCTTGTTAAGATGCCCGTTTGCTGCTTTATGTATGTGTGCACGGTGGCAAGCAGGAGATGGGTTCATCCAAACATATCTCATACAAGAGAAGGCGCTGGGGGGTGGTGTAAAAGGCAATCGTATATGGGGGGGGGGTTCTGCTGAAACCCTCCATCTATTTTTAAGAAGTAGAAATGTAAAATGTAGATGGTACACTCACTTATCATATGCATTACAGTTTCAATCTTGTGTTTCATAAATATGGTACCTACTGAAACATAGTGCAACAGAAATCCGTCTCATGGAAATAAATAGCAAACTATGCTTAGTTCCAACACCTAAATATTCCGATGAGGGTTAATGGTTAATCAGATGACAGACATTTCTGCTGTTATAAGAGGTAGTTGTAAAAGTAACAGTTCAGGAGCACACAGCGGCTTCCGACAGTCTGGGCAAACTAAAATTATCAAACTAAGGAAATTTGTAAGTTATATAAAAAGTGTCAAACATTTGCAGAAGACACACTTTACAAGTGCAACATGCATCTAACCATCATTTGTAAGAAAAAATAGCAGTACCTTGTGAATTAACGTTTTCAATGATCGTATCAATGTTTGCATTGCAGCATAGACAAACTGTAATTTGGATTTGCATTGTTTTATTTAATTTTGTTCCAAAAAAATGTCATTTTACCTGGAGGCTGTCATTGCTGACATATTTATGTCAACCCACTGACCTGCTTCTTTATGACAATGCTAATGAAGTCCTGCATATACAATGAAATCCTTTCCTCCTAAAACGTTAATGTGGTGTAAGCCTGTATGGTGCTAGCATGAGTGTGTATGTCAGCATATAGCGTTAGTGTGTGTATTAGTGTGTGGTGTGTGTGTGTTACTGAATGGTGTTAACACAATTGTGTGTGTTTGTAGTTTTTGTTAGCATGTGTGGGGCTGTCAAGCATATGGTGTTATCGTAAGTGTGTGTTATGGGTGAGCCCAGGGTTAGTAGCTCCTGGGAGATGGAGAGGAGGAACAGGAGACTGCTTGATGGATTTGACAGGCCCAGGGTCCCATAGCATCGCGTGACATGTGCCAACATGATCAATACACAGAACACATGTGACAGGCACAGTGGGCACTATTCCTTGTAGATTCATACTGCTTCATTTATGTTTAATAATGTACATTCACCATTATTTAATGATCATTGAATCATTTTTTTCTCAGTCTGTATTCCTCAAATTAGCAATGTAATAACTCGATTAACATAATTGCATGTATTGGTTTATGAGGGTATTAAGTGGGCCGATGTTTTCACTGATTTACCAATTCTTTGTTAAATAGATTCTAATATATAGTTGCCGAATACTTAATGCAACGTTTTCTATTAATCACATATATTTCATGATATACCTTTATCTTTAGAATAGGATATTTTTCTTAATTATATATTAAAGGGGACTGCAATGGTGGCGCGTCAGAATAGACAGAATAGAAGGGAGAAATTTTAAATATATGAAAATAAACACATGATTGTCTCCCATATTTTTTTAAGCTGGTTCCTAGACAATGTATGACCCCTGTTCTACACAATGTATGGAATATTTAGTCAAATGAAAAAATGGTTGAAATGATCCTAGACCATACACACTAAATAAGCTCTATGAAGTACTCGCTGACATAATTGCTGAGAAAAACCCCCCAATATGGATATGTTCAACACATCATTTTTAAGCAAAGTAGTATATTTAAATTAAATATACTCAATATCCTCACTGGTAGACTAAAAACCAGTCCAAACAGACAGGGCAGACAGGTAAGAATGCATGAAATTGAGCCCCATGTTTACGAGAAAAAAAAAATTGCAAAACCTGTAAATACAAATAATCACATGTTTTGTAGTTGGTGTAAATGCTGCGCATGACTGCTGTGACCTATTTCCAAGGAGCAGTATACATGCAGCATGCAAACAGCACCTCCTACTGGCCATGCATTGAACAATTCACATCAAATTTATAACATCACAGGTATCTTGATATGTTGCTTTTGACACATGCTCCAAAATTAGGTCTGAATAAAAAGTAGTAATTATACGGTCAAATGAGGCATATATTAAGTATACATTTGTCATTTTTGCAAAAAAAATCTTAAGGCACATATCTTAAGAGGCAGTATTGCACCCGCAACATTCTAAGTCAATTATATATATGGTAGGTTTGTTCCACTCACAAATACCATTACATTCCCCTAACACTTGCTTTCAGGTGTTACCAAAAACGTACGTTTTCTTCACCTTCACTTAACTTACATTTCACCAAAATAGTAGCTAGACATTCATACTGAAAAGCAATAAGTCATCTCCTAAGAACAATTACAAAGAAAACCAGAAAAAACTTGGCCTTGCCAACAGCCTTTTCACCTGAATGACTTTTTACGCAACATCTCTATATGACCCCTATTGCTCTTCATCTGAAGACAGCCTGTGGACACCTCTGGTTCACTGTACTTACACCAGATCCCCAGGTCTAATCCTGAACTCTGTTGCGAGATGAGAAAGCATTGGGAGAGTATGTAACGCATCTGACAATGCTTGCCCCCAGGTAAGCAGAAGAAACCAGTAAACCCAAACAAGCAAAGTTGTCCACTCGGTGCAGTACCCTTTATCAGCCTGCAGATGGAAAGCAATTTCCATCTATACTTCAGAAGTGCATTGCATTAAAGAAACATCATGGAAGGAGAGAACATTCTAACTATATTCACAGACAGAAAGAACCTGGGAAATACATGTACATGGTATTGCTAAAATATAGCAAATACTAAGACATCGGCAAGAGGAGAATTGAAAAAGTAAATAGGACGATTTGTCCATGCTGTCTGTTCATATGCAGACACCACTGTATTGAATGCTGATAAGGTTTAACAAGGATCCCTGAAGCTAGGGGGACATCTCATTGGGGTCTGTTCACAAAAGACAGAGTTGCTTCCATTCCTTTCACAATACATTATGAAGGTCCAACTCCAGTGAGCTTCTGCTGTAGGAAAAGCTTTGGCGGCCCAGTATAATGTATAGTTAAATCAGTGATATTTAAAGCTCCCCTACTGGTCACATTATATAGTGCAAGCTCAGCTTGAGAAATTTACCAGTGTTGGCATAAGCGCACACATGCATCTACAGGATACCTGGCAGAAGGCTATTAATGCATCGTAGGGAAAAAGTCATAAGACATCCAACAAAAGTGACATGTACAGAATACCACGATTGAATAAGTCATACAAAAATGGTCACGTGATAGGATTTTTCCTAATTACCTGAAAATTCAGACTTTCCTGCAAAAATACAGAAGCTGAAGATTTAGATGCTCTGTATTCTATATGCGCAGAAGTTAGATTTTGCTTGAAATGAATACTTGATTTGTACCTCTTACTAGTTTTTTTGCAAAGCATAAAAAGAAAAAAAAATCAATCATAGGCAGTAAAGAGGAACCGTGACGGCAGAGACATAGCTTTATTTCAATTTGATTCTAAATTATGTACACAGATATTATATATTTAGTGCAGTTTCATAGTTATTCGAATTTAAATGCCTCCAAAAGCATAGCCTGAGTGTCTCCTGAAATTTCCCATGATGCCTCTGGAAAGACTGCAGTGCTGCAACAGACTGCACATGAGCCATTGGCTCTCGGAATGGTTTAAAAATCATGCTTTTCAACTATAAAGCAATTATCACAAACCTCAGGATGAAGCAGCGACAAGGTGGAAGCCACTCTTGGGCACAAGAGTAAACAGAATTGTCAGAATACTACTTGAGTAAAATGAAAATTGAAGAGCCGTATATGTTTAATATGTAGTATATAGGATCGGGTAGAATACGGAATATGGCAGTTAAAAAGGATGAACCATTTTTGGCAAATATATTAGGCTTTTGACTCTCAAGCCTCCTTAGCAAAGTGTGAAAATGGGTCCTCTGCTTACAACACAAAGCAAGAAGTCAGCTCATGCTCAGTGTGGCATAAATATTGGGGATTTCGTCACAATATATGGCCATATATTGCTTAGCCGGCTGTGAGGCAGGAGGGGCAGCTTGTGGTACTTTGATGTAGTGATGTGCTAAGCAATATGTGACGGGATCCCCAGGTTGCGAGCTTTGTATAATTCTTCTGTCTACAATGCCTGAAAATATTACCTAAAGTATACCCTGTATACTGTGACTCAAACCCTCCTGAGAACAATGCTTTAAAGCATTGTATCCCAGTTTCGCATACACATATACATACACACACACAGTACACTAAGACAATAAATATATACTAGTACAATGGAAAAGTAATATTAGCTGTATGTTCACATCTGCTGCCTAATTCAGAGCTGTTAAAGGGATATCCAAGCCTTGCCGTCATTTTCTGTACTAGAATTTGTCCACTAAATTCTATTTAAGAACTTTATTTTGGGTTAAGGGCAGCTATGATATAAAGGTCATTTTTAGTTACAAACCAGAGTAGAATGAATCAGCCTTTCGTACACAATAAACATCCCAAACGCTAATGATGCCCCCTGGGCTTTTGGGTCTAACATCCATGCACGATGGGTTTAACAGCAGACCAGTGATCTCTTGCAGTCCTAAAATCTGTAGTTTTATATAGATTGTCTAGGAGCTATACTGCATGGGCACATTTGGAATACCTTATAGTCTACGCGTTTGCTAACCCTAAATTTCTTAGATCTTTAGAAGATAAATTACATTCTCACAGTTCATAAATCAAATACCAGAATCAAGGGAAAGGATCTCTGTTAGCAGTATTCTGTAAATAAACACAGGAGTTAGAATGGAATCGGCAGATAGGTGTATATGCAGGAAGTGTACTCAAGTATGCTTCCTGCTTTTGGTAGAGACAGCTAGGAGAGAGAGAAAAAAAAACCAGAAAGCATGCACCAATCTGCACACAGTTAAAAAACACATGACGTATACGCTGTCAATTAAGAGTCATGAAGGTTTGAGGTGAAAAACAAAAAGGGGGACATATTATACACAGGAGCATGTCATCCCTGCGTTGTGCAAGAAAACCCCTATAACTAATGGTATAGAAATTGAGTTTATTTTATCTAAACGCCAAAGTCAACATTGATTAATTTGCCGTAATATTATTAATCACAGGTAATACCAAAGCTTACAAGTTAATAGGATTAGCGTTAAGAGCACTTCAGGAGCAGGATTCTTTAAGTCATGAAAAGGGACATGAAGCATCTAATTTGTTCGACTATGTACGAGATACATAGTCTATTTTAACCTGAGCGTTATTCTAACAGGAACATTGGGGGAAATCAGTCCAGATATTGGATAGTTTTCCAGTAGTTATTCCAAGCACACAAAAGGAGAGTGAAAACATGAATACTGTGAAACACAGTCATTAAAAACACATTTAATGTTGTCAATTGGGCCGTCTTTAAGGAATTGTTCACTGTCCAAGTCTTCAGAGACCCTAGCAGCATGTCAATAAGAAACAATCTGTAGCTTACCCAATGGACATAGTCCCAATGAGCGGGCCAAGTCAAGTTATCTGGCGACCATGACTTCATAAAATCTACACTGACCAATGTATTCTTACACTAGTTATAGTAGCAAATGTGTTTAAAGAGGTTGTTCCAATGTGCTAGCTTTGTTGAGAGCTCGACTTATATGTCAAGGCTCAACCCTAAAGGACAGATCACAAAAGTACTTCTTCAGGCTGGCATAAGAAGAGTTACACGGGAATAACTACGAAAATCAAATTGTGCCTTCTTCTCTAATTACAGGCTCTGTTTTATTATTCGCTAATCCTAGCTGGCGTCTATGCAACAGAGTTGCTTTCCGATAAGCACATCTGTTGCCAAGAGAACGACTAAATTGCTCTAAACAAAAAGAGGCTTTGTAGTGGTGTAATACAAACGGAGAAAAGGATGACTATGCTAACCTGGATGCGGAGACAGAATGAGACTGAGCCAAACCGACTGATCAGCACAGGGTACTTTAAATAGGAGATGAACAAGCAAGCCACACGGACATAACATAAGCTGCGCATCTATAGTGTAACGCGCATATTTTGAGGCATCGTGTAGTGCGTTGCGTCACAGATGATATTCAGAGTATCAGAACTATTTTTCATTAAACTGCAGAGTTAATTCTTCCGCCAGATGCATGAGGTAATAAAAGCACATAAATGAGTCTCAATGCTGACATTGATTTCCAATTGTCCTGAAGTGTTTTTCCAGATGACTCGGTACATCCAGTACCGCCAACCGGGCACAATCATCTGTTTGTTCTTTGTCCAATGTTGTCGACTTCTTCTCCACCGCACAGGAGCTAATAAATGATGCAACATAAGACCTTCTATGGGTCAGAACTGTGTTTGGGTACAAAATTTGGGGACCGTTCCCAAATTCACATAGCAAGACTGCGCCGAATGCAATGATTAGTGAAAGAACATGAGCCAAATGCCAGAGCCATACAAAGAGGCAGACATAAGAGTGTGCGGCCTATAAACCAGATAAGTGGTCTGAAAAACAAAAACGCAATATTAATAGCTTTTACAACTTCATGAAAACTGTTCTCAACTGCACATAGGCCCTGTATATTTTTATCTCCTTGCCATCAGTAAATGGTGACAGATTTAATAAATAAATCATCACATTCACTTTTTTGCACTCGGTTCTGTACATGTCCTCTGAAAAACGTCTAGATTGTAAGCTCACAAGAGCTTCTTTTGTACCAGTTGAGTGTGTGATTTTAAATTTACAGACAGAATCTGCTGACGCTATATAAATTAATGGGGAGGGGGGAGTGTGCCAACAGTTCTTTTTAAATAAAGGGTCCCAAACAAGGAGCCCCTGCAATGCTTTCTGTCTTATCACTTTTGGACTCTCTTGTGTACAATGAACAGAATTACACGAGGCCGCATGATAAATTATCTGTAGCGTGGAAGAATTGATTACATGGGAAACTAACGTGTTACATGACAGAACCTGGCATCTCACCTTGAGAGCATTGATTAGTGGCACTAGTAGCCAAAAGGTTGAGTCAGAGTCCATAATGTTATCTAGATATTAATATTAAGATCACTGCTTTAGCATTGCTGGCAGAAATATATCCAACATTAATAACTCTGCTTACAATCCACGGGCAGGTTTATGGCTGCTGATAAGTAGCACGCACAGCAATGGATCATTGTGTTATGAACTAGAGGTTTAAGGTCAATGTCTGAAGAGGACCTTGTGGCTGTGTCACGAGACGGGGTATGAGACTACCCTTGTGCTGGCGATTAGTTAACATATCAAAACAGCAGTGAATAATGCGGTGGCGGCTTGTATATCGCATAAGCTCTTCATGTTTTGTGATGAAATATTGAACCCTGTAGCAAAAGGCTTGCAATCTACGTTATGGTACTTTACACACAGACACCAGATGGATTACAATAGTCTTAAACTAGGTAGAAATGGCAAGCTCGATGGGACCCGCTTTGTTCTGTTCCTGCTTGTTGTGGACACAGAGCTGTCTGAGTCACTGCACTCAAAAGCAGAGAACTCCACATTCAAGTCCTCCTCCGCGTCGGAATTGCAATTTTATAACAAAGATGGACTACATTACCAGCATTTTTCAATATAAGGCACCCCTTATAATCTAGTGCTGTCATTAAATCAAAACACATTATCTTCAAGTATTCGATTTAAACCACAAGACCTGCGCATCAGGAATGCTCTATTCGAGACTCACCAGCTGAACACTTAGTCCTCATTAAATGAATTCACACTAAATATTTCATAATATAAATATGAACAAATAGGGCCTCAGTATGCTGCCATAAAACCAGCAATAACAGAAAGGATAACACCGTATTCGCTTGATTATAAGACCCCCCCAAAAAAATATTAATATTAATTTAGGAAAAAAGAAAATGCAAAGCTACCTTATAGGGAAAGAAGTTTTAATAGTAAAAATTCATTCACATGTAAACTTTTTTTTTTTATATTAAAAACTATGATTGCGAAAAAATGCATTTTTATTTTCTTTTACTTGCCAACTTGCCCCCCCAGTTATGCACATCTGCTCCCAGGCATGTGTTATACCCCCCCGATATACCACTCTGTCACCCTCCCTTACCAATGCATCCTTAGACTCGCCACCTGTGCTTCAGACTCCCATGTGTCTAGTGGTGGCAGACGGTGGATGTCTGCACGACGCGCATAGACAACCTCTGCTGCTGTCCAGCACCAGAAGGTCATATCACACCGGCGCTTGGTCATAGAAGCCCCAGCAGAAGTGTCGGCAGCAACGGAGGTTGTCTATGTGCATCGCGTGAGAGGAGGATCCAGGTCCCCGGCAGTGCTACAGGGATCTGGATCTTAGTCTTTTAGTCAGACCTCTATTTAAGGTCGGATTATAAAATGACCTTGAATATAAGACGTGGGGTATTTTTCCAGAGCACTTGCTCTGTAAAAAAAACTTGTCTCATATTTGAGCAAATATGGTACTTTATATGCAACAGCTTAATAACTTTAACCCATAAGATGTACAAATATGGAAAATGAAGCTTGCTGGTCATTTTCTAAAACTGGGAAAAGGTGATAAACTCTTGTGGACAAAAGTTGGAACAATAATTCATCCTTGATCAAAAGACTATGCCAAGAAGTTAAAAGGCTTACTGACAGAATATGTTCACAATGAGCATGTAGGAAAAAACAGAAAGATGCAAGATATGAGCTGCAAATTAGGGACATATTAATGATTGTGTTAGAGAAATCTTGGCACCTACGAAACCCATAAGAAAAATAATCGATGGACAACTCTACCCTGATGTTAATAGCAAATGTACTATAGAGCAACTTGCTACACAATGTTGCGGAATGGTGAGTGTGATACGACATGGCTCTAAGACAATGGGGCTACTTTACTGCGATTACCAGCTTACAGTGAATGAAAAAGTGGTAAAATGTGCTGTTCCACTTATTCTGCTGAATACTTTAGTAAGTAGAGAATTACAGACATGATTCTCGCTGTAGTTAAATGCCAAAACTCTTTCCAAAAATATAATTGCATAACATTTTGGCTCATTCATCGTTTTTCTAGGAACAATTACAGTGGATATAAAAAGTCTGTTAAAATGCCAGGTTCTTGTGATTTTAAAGAATGAGACAAAGATAAATCATGTCAGAACTTTTTCCGTCTTTAATGTGACCTTAACGTGAACAATTCAATTGTGAAACAAACTGAAATCTTTGAGGGGAAAAAAACCAAAACTCACAATAACCTGGTTGCATAAGTGTGCACACCCTTAAACTAATACTTTGTGGAAGCACCTTTTGATTTTATTACAACAGTCTTTTTGGGTAGGAGTCTATTAGCATGGCACATCTTGACGTGGCAATATTTGCCCATTCTTCGTTGCAAAAACGCTCCAAATCTGTCAGATTGCGAGGACATCTCCTGTGCAAAGCCCTCCTCAGATCACCCCACAGTGATTCAGGTGTGGGCTCTGGCTGGGCCATTCCGAAACGTTAATCTTCTTCTGGTGAAGCCATGCTTTTGCGGATTTGGATGTGGGCTTTGGGTCGTTGTCGTGCTGAAAGGTGAACTTCCTCTTCATCTTCCTATCAGACGCCTGAAGGTTTTGTGCCAGAGTTGCCTGGTATTTGGAACTGTTCATAATCCTCTCCACCCTAAGGCCCCAGTTCCAGCTGAAGAAAAACAGCCGCAAAGCATGCACGGCCCTTTGACTCCTGACAGGGAACTTGGCCTGTCTCCCCACTCCAAGTTCAACTCCTGACGGCGAACCTACGGATTTCCGCTCTCGTTATCTACGCAGCATCGCAGGGGATAACGGGAGAGGAGATCCATAGGTTCGCCGTCAGGGGTTTAAAAGGCTGTGTGAGTGACCCTATTGGTCGCCTGTAGGGGGCTCGTCTGGCATCAACCAAAAGGTGGGAAAAGTTCTGACAAGATTTATCTTTGTCTCATTCTTTAAAATCACAAGAACGGCATTTTAACAAGGGTGTGTATACTTTTTATATCCACTGTAATCGTCACATGACACAAAGGCAAGCACTAAGAGTTACCATAGAAACGGCTTTATATGTTTCCATCTTAACATTATGTGATTACACCTTGAGGAAAGAATACAATGTCAGAACTGCTAATATTTGCTTTGCATACTCCTAGTACAATCGTTCTGTGTGAGTCGAATAGCACTGCTTATTGTCATAGTGCACAGCTCACAACGCAGGCCTACGCAGAACAAAAACGCACGGTACATGCAATAGTACGCACACCCTAAAGGAGACATAGGGGAGTTATTCGTAAAATATCCCATTGGCTTCTTATTACAGAAGCCAATGGGATATTGCTGGTGATACAACCATTCCCTTGGTGATTAATGCACCTTTTAAGCTTCAACCCCGTAACATCTTTAAAGACAATTCACTATCAAGCAGGCACCAATACACCGGAATTAAAAGTAAAAAGATAAAAAGCCAATTGAGTATGAGCTATTAACAACAAGGTGTTACCTACACCAATAAATGTAAAGCACATCTATTACGGTGCAGCTGAAGCCCTGGGAAGGGTTAAAGACAAGATGCACTGGAACCAAGAGTGCGTGCTGCTGATCTCACAGCGAGTGTACAGCACGATCCTTCCAGGTTCTCATGGTGAAGAAGAGACGGCTGCTGCGTGGGATATGAGAGAGAGGGAAAAAAAAGTCAGCGTGTGGCAGCAGAATGAAAATGAAAGACTTACTAAGAGACTTTAGAAAACAGATTAACATTTGGAGTTCAGCTGGCGTATACATAAGTGAATAGAGCAGGGAATGTTCCTTCAAATGCTCCTGAGGGGAAAGATTAACACTTCGCACACAGAGCTAGCAACACGCATTACTGTACTTCCCTACTTATCCTCACCATACGAGTCATGACTCAATGCTCAGGAGACCGGACAAGGAGGACATGTTTAACAGATGGGGCAAACGGGAATTCAAAAATATCTTAAACATGGTTCTCGCTAGTCAGACTAAAGATGTGCCAGTAAAAACAGTGAATGAGTTAACAATGGCAACATGAAATCCATGAATATGATTTAACTGTGAAAGGTCTCAACTGGCACCAAACAATAGAGGCTGTTCCCTAAAACTTTCAAAAGCTAAATAAGGGCTTGTAGGACCACCACATTCTTTTGTCACTTTTACTGTGGAAAATTATGATTTATTTTTTTTAAACTGAATTAAAAAGGTAAAAAAATCAGCCAATAAAACGTCCAGCTGCATGCCCGCCATTTTGAATAGCACCAGTTTAAAAATACATCTTCAGAAACATGAGTTACCTTTTTAAAGGTCTTTGTGAATATAATGCCTTCAAACAGCTCCGTATTAGTCACATGTATGTTCTACCTGTGTTATATTATCCCAATCTACTAGACATCACCCCGTCTCCTTATCATACCACCTGTGATAAACAGAATGCCTCATTCAGCCAGGCTTTCTGCCATTTTCACCATTTCTCATATTCTAAAGTTACTTCTCCGGTTTTTCATTAAATACGCTAAAGAGCGAGCCCACATTGGAAGCACTTCAAGCTCCTTTACGCCCTACTGGCAGCAGCACCCTGGCCTGACGCAGGTGCGCCGACACTCATTCAACTCACAATAATTGCCTAGCTTTGCTTCAAGCACAAAATGTGAATGTAAGGAACAGGCTGTACTTTCAGAACAAGGAATAAAAAAAACAGCAGTGTTCTATTCACAGAGTATAGACTTGTTCTATGGAGAAAGTTAGGCGCAGCAGGCCTCCACCTTAGACCCAATTAACACTTCCAGCAATAACCATATTTGTAATTGTGTTTTATTTGCCCCCAAAATGATAAATTACAAATGGATCACTAAAATATCAGCACACGGCATAAGTCAGGGCAAACATGTTATGATCTTTAATTTATATAGTGCAAACAGATTTGCAGTGCAGTAAATGTGCATACGTAAAAATGACATATTAAAACAAACAGTGACAGATGCTACGGAGGATTTACAATTTGCATGAAGTTGTAGGGGGCCTAATTCAAATGTATTGCACAAATATTCAAACCACCAGAGAATAAAAACGCAACAATGTATATTGGATGAATCAGGCAGTGTGCTTTTATTTAGTTTTACCATCACATAACAAATACTTTCAACTATAACTTGTTACTTATAACTGGTACATATAACCAACAAACTTCAGCCCATGGCACAAGCCCCAGAGAACATACAAACTCAAATCTTTTTGCCAAGCGCCCTATAAGCCAGCTGGCATAACTTAAAACTCCAGTTCACCCTACCAAATTCATAGAGTAACCATACCCTAATAAAAGCAACGACAAATAAAATATATTATTATATATTAATATATAAATATATATATTTTAAATTTAGTTTTTTAAAATACATTAAAACATAAGGGAGGGTGGGAGGGAGCATCTTCATTTGCCACTGCTCACCAGCCTCAAGGACAGTGCAGTATCGGCTTAGTGGTTCGCCAGGTAAGTGAAAAAGCTCCCTCATGAGCCCTCTATTTATAGTTAAAATTCCCGCCCTTAGCGCAGCGCGCGATAGGGCGAGGCACACTAAACGCGGCGCGAGGCACACACGAGACGGCACGAGGCAGCTGAAAAGCGAGCCAAGGCGCTAGCGCAAACAAGAATAACTTATATAACTTTTTTTTGACCTTTCTATGAAGGCTGCTAGCTAACCTATACCTGTCCCCACAACTTCATGTCAGCCTGCCCTATGGTTGCAGGCTTTATCATTAGTGTAGCAGTGTAATGGTATACTTAATCAAGCCATGAAATGTGAAAGTTCAACTTAAAGCAGATCTCTTTAGGATGTCCCTGTGTCTTAAAGGGGTTAGCCTACCTCATGTCCCCACCTCCATGACCTCTATAACATTAACACTGTTAAAATAGTTAATCAGGGATGTACAAATAACAGCAGCAAGGTAAACAGTTTGCCGAAAATAAATGTGCCAACCTTAATATTGTTTTCAAAGTCCTTACTGTTCCCTGCAGTAATAGAGTGGCCACTCACTTGAGCAGCTATATTTACACAAGTAAGGGGGTGTGGAGGGCATAAGGGTGCAGAGCTACGATGGTGAAGATGTTTCTTAGGGCATAGAATGTGTAGAGTAAAATAAAGCAAAGGAACAGTCTGAACGTTGACAGGCTGGATAATCTAAAGCTGATCTGCAGTTAAAGGCAATGTTCCTACATCTCTAGGGGTTAAAAAAAGCTTAACAGAAACCACCTAAATATAGCTTTTTAAACTAAACAGAGCCATTTGATTATCTTTACGGTAAAAGGTTACTCCGTTTTTTTCAGCAGCATCCAGAGACAGCACCTTCTCAATGCCTACAATAAAACCAGGCAACCTTCAACTGTACAGCTGCTGGTTATCTTGGGCTCCCATGGTATTTATCACGGGGGCCGTAAGCCACCATCACCTTTAGTCAGCTTAGGTAAACTTTCTGGCTTTTGGTGCTCCTGGGAAGGTTTGTGCAGTTTGGAATCCATACCGAACTCACCCTACACTTCATAAAAGGAAAATCAGAAACTTTGATGTCAGCTTCCCAGGTGAACAGAAAAGGCAGATCTGCTAGTACCCAAGTATAATAAAGGTCCCCTGTTTTAGGTCTGGAGAGTGGTTTAATAGACAAATTACAAAGGTGCCTCTCCTAGCCATCATCATAAGAGAAGCCCCTCGCAAAATTCAAAAAATGTAGCTAACCTCATTCGCCTTACTGTCAGATCGAGAAGTTTATTAATATTTTATCATTTTGTCTTCTGCATCTTTTGTCCTGTACATTTATCACTTACGTAGGAGAAATGTTTACCATTTCAAATGCGCATTCATTTCCTCCTGAACCCCTCACCCACTGGCTTCCTACAGCCAGGACGCCTGCCTGTTACCTTGAAAAATGTCCTCTCATTCATCTCTCGCTGTCCCATATCATCTCCTATCATTTCCTGATCTTAGGCCAAGCACTAAAACCCCAATGCTATTTCCATGTTAATAAACATGTAAGAAATATCTCTTATGTTTATTCCACGGGGAAGGGTATTTCAACCTTTTCTATAGATCTACATGATAATTCCTCCCATTATCCTAAAAGATGAAAAGCTATTTAGTGCTATAAGTAGGAACATACTGTCACACGGACAGCCGGACTAAACTGCAAGCTATGCCAAATAAAGTAAAAATTATTTCATTTTATTTTTTAATTTAAAAAAATCAGTTAAAGTGTGTGATATGCCGATGTTTCCAAGGGCAGGTAATAGTCACACTCTTATCAGCTGCCCTTTAATGTAAGAATTTAACTAATTAAGAGAAGGGAGTGTCACAGCTCGACTAGCATTAAAATCTAATTTTCATTGTTAGATGACATTTAATATATAATTATGGAAAAAGCCACAAGTAACGAAAGTAAATCATTAAACTGGAAAAAAAAAGCACACAACATAAAAGGAAATAGTTTTAGTTTATTGCGTGTCCAAAAGTACACCATTCTGCTTATAAAACAGACATGTGAACCTAGGCTGTGAACTCATATTGATGATGTCACCATGTGACAGCGAAGGCTGGGAGCTAACGAAGAAATCTTCTCTCATTGCTCCTGCAGCAAGGATCAAAGTAAAAGTGCTTCACTTGCCGGCTTGTAACTTCTGCAGCAGTAGCTGCTTTCTGAAAATTTTAGAGCTATTTACTCCTTTTATAAAGGACAACATTATTTTAAAGTTTACACAGACTATACATTATAACTATTTTAACTCAGGGAAACTGCCATCTATAGAAAAGGTTTGCCATGCTTCCCGAACCAAGGGTGGGGAAACAGTTGCCCCCTGTGTTTCTTTAATTTGAAAAATTTAAGCTTTTGCCGGAAGCCTTTTTCATGTTTTAGTTGCAATTGCATCCCCTTTTTGTATAGGATAAGCGTAATGTAGTGCAGTGCACATTGGGCATCTTGGCAAATGTGTTTGGGCTGCCTTATTACTGGGCAACGTGGCTAGACCTGCCCCAGTGCGAAATGTTACCAGCCCTACCATGAACCATTAAACATGGCAAGTAGGTTTACACAGCAGGGCACATATTTAATGGGAAGGAATAATCATGCAAATCCCCCAACGAGAAGTAAAGATGGCTTACACAAAGTGGGTTTCCAGTTTGTATGGATTAGTTTTATATGTGAGCAATGTTACATTTGTATTTACTGTACTAAACAGTATTTGGTAAACAAGTTCACTTTAACCTTAAGGAGAAATGGCCACCTCAAACAGCATCATAAAATTCTTAGAAAAAACATTTTATTTCATTTATGAATGACCATTTTACCCCATGAAACTCTACATTTGTTTTTAAAGAGCCAAGGGAACTTTGGAAAATGAAAATTCATGTAATGCAAATGGATATTAAAACCAGAATTAACAGGAAATTAGCAACTTCTATTGTGGGTTATTTATATTTGTAGACGCCATTTATGATCCAAGCCATGGTGGAAGGGATCCTAGCTTAACGAAGAAAGGGGATTTTTCTTTTGCTGCGCTGACAGCATGCGTTGGCTGAACAGCTTATGAAGCACTTCTAAAAATATATATTTCAACGTTATTTATTGTAACTGTCATTTTAATATCTGCAATGTCATAAGCCATAAGAACCGCATTCCCTGCATCAAACAAGGCAAACAGAGTATAATAAAATAACTATTTTTTATCTGTATAAGTATAACAAATATCTCGGTTATTACTATCTCCTTGTCAAGCAGGACCCCTAATTTGCAGAATGGACAGGTGTTAAGTGCCTCGCATATGGCACAGATATAACAAATGCAGGCAGCCATGCACTGCATAAAAGATCATGTGTTCTGTCTTTATCCTGTAACAGTTGCCAAGGTTATTGTGGCTCCGTCACTCGTCTCCTCCCCCCATCTATCCGCTCCACTGCTAAAGAGATTGCTTCGTGTGCCGAGTCGTAGTCCCATTCATTTCACCACCATGAGATTGTTTTTTTCTTTTACCAATAGAGCGAAGAACAATTAAAGTCTCTACTGTATGGAACACTAAACATTCTTGTACAGGTCAGAGAGAACGTGTAAAATTCAGTAAGAAGGCATTCTGCGAGATAACGACCAAGGTGACTTTAGCTGTTGGCGAGGGTAGAGTGCTTTGCTTTAGGACCATCCATTTGTCAATATTCCTAGTCCGCAGGCATTACACAGCGCACAAGGATTGAGACATGACAGTTAACATGGAGGTATTTCACATCTGTACTGTATGTACCGGTATTTATATATGTATTCTCTACCTCTACCTACCATCAATCGAGGAAGGCATGCGGAAACCAAACAGGTGCCTTGATTATCAAACAATCTAAAATCTCATTCTATAGTTGATCTCGAGTAGACCACTGTTATTAAGGCCCACAATATATGGCATCCTATCAAGACCCAGCATTTATTATTCAGCTTTTAATGATTTGAGCAGGACAGCCCCAGCACATAAACAGTATTACCAATCAGGTTAACATATCAGCAACTGCTGCAGTCCAAACGCCAGGGAATTGCATGTTCTCAATTGGGTATAGCTTAGCAATGTGACTAAATGCCTCGTGTGCATGCAGTCTTCAAGGCCGGGGTTCGAGATCCATGAGACCGGAATGGCTGCTGAATTTTCCTTGAAAATCTAATATTCCATAAGCACTAATTATGTTACTGTTTGTATGAAGGGTTACAGTAGTACGCACCCATCTGTCACCATGACTTGTAGGAAAGGGGGAAGTGCACTTTATCCAGAAGTTCGGGAACATCAGAACCACCAAGAATATTCAGGACTGTGCAAACGGGGACGTAACTCCCAGTTATCTTCCTGAACTGGCTTTTATAACAGTTATCCACAAAGGTTTAAAACAAGATTTTAAGGGTAGTTGCCAAGGCCATGCACATCAAAAAATAAAGAAAAAGGCCAGAATTACAGTTAACTGGAAACCTAAATATAGATTTCAGAAGAAACAGCAAAAGCACTGGAAAATATGCAAGTAAAACAAGCAATGCAGTTCATCTTTCAAGTTTATTATTAATGTGCCGTGCATTTAATTATCTAGAGGCAATCGCCGACAGAGCATAAAGGTCATCGTCTTTGTAAAACCAAAATTAACCCATGCTGATTCTATGCTATCTAAAGTGTTGAAGTAAAAAGAGTATTGTCAACATCACAAAAGTAGGCATGATAGCGAAGAGGTTAATGCTGGAGAAGGAAACTTGATATACCTGACTGATTTCAGCCTTAGAACTGTAGCTTTTTATTTCTCTAGACGAGTTTAACCTGTGGATACAAGACATTGTATACTACAAAGAAAGTGAAACACAAGCAGACCTATGGGAGTCGGTCTCCTTGGCTGCCATACTTTTTTTTTTCTCAGTGGATTAAAAGGTGCCCCAAGTAACAAAAGGGGTTCCGGAAAACATGTAACACTATATCTAAGGAACTCATAGCAACATACAATCAATTATTGTGAAGGGGTTTTTGTGTATTTCTTTTTTTTTTTTAAACCCACGGTGGTAGAGAGGCAGCAGACAGCTCACAGTGGTCTAACACAAGGTAATGTCTGTATGTATAGGGTTGTGTGTGTGTGTGGCGCCAAAGTTTATATGTGTTGGTATATGTTGTTGAATAGTGTGTGGATGTGTGTTGGTAAGAATGAGTGCATGATGTGTGTGAATTAGTGCATGTCAGCATAGTTTTATTAGTGTTAGCAAGCATGACTGTGAGGATATGATTTCAGCATGTATGTGTAACTGTAGGATGCTAGTATGTAAGCTTGTTAGTTACAATTTATTGATGGATATTTTCTATTATGTATTACATATATTTCTTCAGATATCTTTGTATCAATAGAATGGGATATACTTCTTAATTATGATTCATATAATATTTTATATTATGGTGAAGCATCACCTTAGAAGGCCGATATGACCAAAACTTTAAATATATGAAGATACATACATGATGGGTAGCAGTTTTTTCCCCCCAACATTTTTTATCTGGCTCCTAGAGCCAAACCAAATTTTTCAAGCCTTGTTATATTTGATTCCAGCTATAGTTTAAACATACTTCTTTCCAAGAACAACGAGCATGGCTTATTTACAAGAAAAGCTTCCCGCAGAAAATGTAATATCTTGATATCCTGTATGTAAGACACAGAATCCTAGAAAAGATTGTCTTTTGATGGCCTTCCCACTCAATGCAGCTGCCGAAACGCCATCTCACTCAGAACTATATCTTCCCATCTCATACTCTGCCTAGCTCATTGCCAATTACTCACTATAATTATACTACAATATTGTAGGCAGTGGCATATCCTTGCCTATGCCTAGGTTAATCCCAAACGGATCTAGTTGTCTATGCTAATATAAACATATGTGAACGGATATCTAAAGGTACAGTCAGTCTTTCAACCAAGCCACCTAAGTATGACTTCTTTCTTGCTTTACAGAAATATTGTAATGTCATGACGTAAACTTTCTAGATGTTCCCACAGGCTGTACACTCCCCAGTCTCCATCACTGGGCAGGTTTTATTACTGACTGTAGATTACTGATTAAATGACTACTTGGCTAGGGCAAAAATAATTCCATTCTCCCTGGATGTGTAGAAAGTCTGTATGAAGCAGGAGAGGACTTCAAACAATATATGGACTACAACAAAGGCTGTCGGTTTTCCAACGACAGAAACATAATTTAGATTTCTGTCTGTACAGTGGAAAGTCACAGGCTGACCACCTGCTTTTGTAGAATGCTGGTGACCCAATGACTCAACTGTAGGATGACTGTATGAGAATTCCCTATTTGACAAAGACAAAAAAGCAATTTTTGTAAATTACATACTAGGTTATAATCTAGAGAAAGCTTTCAACCAGAAAAGCTATTTTTCTCTTCCAGCCACATTAAGAAAGATTTAAAATCTACCTGCACAATTATTTTTAAATCTTTTCATTAAAAAAAACCCCATAACTGGTGGGTTCCATATAGGATGTCAGCATTTTGTAAATCGAGGCTATGTCGGACGCTACTTTCAGGGATACGTAGTTGCTTCAGTGTTCTGGTCTCAATGGAGGGTTCCAGATTGCAAGGGCAAGCCTGGAGAGTCCTAGAGGACCATAAGTAGGTCCTGGAGGCTGCCATTGTTTGACACATATTTTGGATGAGCTTCCCTGCTCAAGCACCACACCGAACCAATTTGTGGTAATGCTATGAAGTTTGGTCCTATGTAGACTTATTAGACAAGAGTGTCCAGCTGGGTGATTAACAATGAGCCATTCTATTGTTTCCCACAGGCAGTGTGGAGTAGACTCTGGGTGTTTTTCTCGTAGATTAGGCTAAGATAACATGACTAGAACATATGAAAACAGGGATTACACAACTGCACTGAGTAACGCAAAAACGGACAGTTTAAAACATTAAGGCACAATCATGCAAAGCCTTAGAACTGGATGTTAAGTTGGCTGCTCCATAGTATACAACTTGTGTATGTTTTGCTTAATCTATATAACATCATGAACTATGCTTATTTGATGTACTGAACTGTAAAATGGCAAGTATGGAGAATAAGAGCTCTGCATTGATATTAGTCTCCACTTAAACATAGTTAACATAGCACACGGCATTCAACAGAGCCTGTGCTGGATCTGACAGAAGGCGAGTACATCACGTGCAGTGTGACGATTCAGCTGAATGCATGTCCTCCAGGACACTTGGCTAAGAGGGGGTGCAAACGCATTTTGGGGGAACCCCCCCATGCATTTGCAAAACAGACCACACACAATTCTGAAGGGACCATGCACCTACCATAGGCATTAAAGTACATGTGACTGCTGTCCCTTTACAGAGACAACTATTTAAAAAGTCACTGTCCAGAATGCTGAAGTCAGCACACTGGCAGCTTCATCATTCACACCACCCGGGAAAGAGGCATGTTTGGCTGAATGAGCAAGAACAAGTCTAATAACTATGCACAGATGAATAACTCATTAAAGCTGCTCTACCCAACATCTGATAATGGTCATCTTTTTACAACAAGCAGGTTTCAATGGGACTGGACTATAATGAAATACTATGACTGATCAAACAGAGGGAGATCAAAGCCTCTCTCATACCACCTGGAAGAAGCATTTGGCTCTTTACTAAAGAAAGGGGACAGGGTAGCTTAAGGAATCAGCTAATCGGACTTCTCCCCTCAGTCCAAGTGCATGCGTGGGGGGAAAAAAAGCAATTTAAATTGCTACAAGTGGCACTGCATTCTTAACTTTCTCCAGTTACATTTATATAATCTGATTTTTCTTTCTCCTTTAGTCAACTACACTGTGGCTTCTATTTAATGAGGTGATCAGGATAGTCACAAGACAGAAATCCCAGACAGGGAGTGAATGATCTTGCACTATAAATCAAACGTGAATGCCTACTAAGATTTTTTTTTTTTTAATGCACAAAGAATTTAAACAGAAGCACAGAAAAAAGGGTTTCTGGCCTTTATGTAATAATAGATGTTAAGATAGAAAGGCATTTTCAGACAATGCAAAATTTGACAGGGCTTTTAATATTGAATATATTAAATATTTTAATCACAGACTAGACCCAGCATCACAGTTTCCAATTTGGGGAAAACAAATCCAGACTGGACGTTTCATAATGCTGTGGTGAGACCAGCTCAGTTCTTGAGAGCCATTTTCCAGCCATACTTTCAGGATTTCTCAAATTAAACATCAAATTTAACAAATATCAAGTCAGTGTCCTTGATTTAGTTTTTACCAACTGAACTCAAATGCTTACTTGTGTTGGTTTCTACAGCCCTGACAAGGGTGCACCAATACTAATTTTATTGGGGATATGCGGTACTATGTTCACATGCTACCATTATAAAGATTTAGTTTAAGATACTTAAGGGGCTCATTTTTGGGAGACTACCTCAAAGGATGCACCATTTCAGTAGTTCCTATAGTAAGCACCCAGCTTTTTAAACTATATACCATCATTTGGTACATTTGGTATGTATGCCCCTTATGTCTTTTTGGAGAAGAAAAACAGATAAGTATCAAAAAGTGCTAGTACTTAGTTAAGTAAATGTTCTTCTATTGTCAAAGCCAAACCATCTAACTTTATTTATGAAGACCCATATGCCAACCAAAATTTAGGCAAGGCACTATTATATAATGGACGTCATGGCATCAATGAGAGCCATAAAGTAATCCACTGAGGGAAACATACAGGCTGCCAGATGGATAGCAACTGTACAAACCATTGGTTTAAACTCCTTTATACAAACTGGGTCATGTTTCTGAGTGACTCATCTGCTGTATGGCGGGTATTTTACGTGAGCTGTCAATTCTGCTCTAGCACAGATTAGATTTCTAGTTATTCTTTCGCAGCTGGTCAAATTAAGTGGAACAAAATTAAAACAATTCTACCTTTGACCACAGATTAACGAGACAGCCTAGCGTACCAGACAGCCTTCTCTACAAAGAATGTATATGAAAGTATTTTAATAAACATTCTTCAACCTGCAGTGCAATGTCCCCTCTGTGTGACCATTTTAATCAATGAGTACTTGCAGAGACCTCTGGGACAGCCCCTCGCCAGAACTCTTGCAGAGCCAGATTGCGCTGACTGGCACGGCCTCCTGAGAGAGAAAAAAACCCAAAGGGATTCTGCAGTGGGCTACACAAACATTTAAAGGGGAAATATATATATATATATATATATATAAAATAAAATGATGATGACTAGAGTGTGCCGCCATTGCATGACTTGATACCTTGTAACAGAAACACTTTATAAATCCTAGCTGTTGACTGAAAGGTTAGAAACAAGCATCAGGCTGAGCCCTTGCCAAACAACAAAGCTGCGGCCTGCTCCACCTACAAACACAGGGGAAGGAAACCTCTTCTGCAGTTGGCAGAAAAATATTTTTTTTTCATTTATTCAAAGATTTGACGCCTTTCCTCTATGTGAATATTTGCACCGTGGAGGTCAAACAACCGAGTTGACACATGAATGGCCATTCTCCACATTCATATCCTGTAGGAAAGGGTTAAAACGCGCACCTGGGTGATAATTCGTGTAGTAACGAATAACACAGATTTACCCCAGTTCAAGAACCGCTGCTTAATACACGCGGGGGGATGTCAAGTGACTTATCAAGGTCACCAATGTGCCATCATTGCGGGACAACTGCGTATGCACTGCGTTCGCTATTAGAACATCACGCAGAAGGTCAGCAGCACCAAGAAGAGCGAAACCAATAAGAACGCGCTATAAACCAGCCAATCAACGAGAACCACAGAGTGGAAGGATCTCTGAATGCTGCAGCACTCACCTCAGTAAAAACGCACTACCTAGCAACGTCTCAATCTACGTTCGCGCAAGAAAACGAAAGCAAAATAGTCCACCAAATGTCAGGATGGGGCTAAACCCGCTCGATAATCGCACACAGAATGACAAGGGGCCATCACGTGTGTCTGTGTGACCAACAGGGAAACTAGCCCCCGCTCTCTTACAAAGACCCCCGGGTAGCAGAAATGAGGTCAACTATCTAGTGATAGCTACCCCTGATGAAAAGCATTAAGGTGAGAAATGGTTCGGGTACCAGTGTCTGAAAACGAGGTGACACCGAGCTTAAGCTACAGTAAGGATGCGATAGGTGACGTCACCCACGGGGGCTGAAGAGGACGTGCAGGTACCGGTGGGGCGCCAGCACCCGTTATCGCGACTAATTCAGAAGGGTGGGCGATATTACAATATGAAACGAATACGTGGAGCGCAGGGTCATGATTGTGGAGACGCGTTCTTGTTATAAAGGCCGGATATCGGGATGACATTTAAGTCCCCAGCGGACCGGGTGGGAGTACCGTGCAGTAGGCGTGTATGCTGATCTGTGTAAGCAGCACTAGGTATACCAGCCTGACCTAGTGTCCGAAAATAGTAGGGGACCCGGGTTACATTACCTTCTTCACGGTGCGTGGGGCTTCGCTGACTGCTCCCTCTAGATACCCGGCTCCCTCTCCACCTTCCCGAGGGCGCTGCGCCGTGTCAGTTCTTTTCATAGCGGAGGCTGGGGCTCCTTTTACAGGCTGGCTAACCGGGGGATCCACCGAGCAGTTGTCAGGCTCTGCGGGTGATATGGCCGTAGCTGCAGGAACCACAGTAGGACTCTCGGGTGGCCTGTCTCTGACCGATTCCTTTAGCTCCATATCTGCCATCTTCGCTGTTGCGACCTGCACGGACATTGCTATTAAGATGAACGACTAACCGGGTAGACTGAATACTATCTACTCAGGAGCCTCCAGATGCACACAAACACTAACACGCTGCCGGCAGCCGCGGACACGCCCCCGCACGGCAGCCCACCCAAACCGCATTGCGTCATGGTACACGTAGTTTCTGTCTCTTTCACGTTTAGAGTAGCGTGTTACGCTAGAACTACAACTACCAGCATTCTCTAGTGCAAACACCAAGTGTAGCCCTGTGGTACTTGTAGTCTTTGCTCCTTATAATTTACATTTACATTTCTAAATCTGACTACAAGACCCAGGCTGCATTGTAAAGCAGATGCTTAGTTTAAACAACCCTCTGCTGGATTTAATTGCTTTGAATTCTCTTTATTTATATCTCATGTGGTGACATCACTATGTCATTCAAAGTAACGTCAAATAAAGTTATATTACAGCTCAACACTTTCCTTTCACTTGGATCCTTTACAAGGACACACAAAAAGGGCGCTGATAAACATAATAGATGGCCAGACTTTCTTAGGCCTAAAGCCTGGGTGTCAAGGGCCTGTAGTGCCATGATACACAATTCCAGCAGTACAATTTTGGTAACCTTGTTGCGTTAGTTACATACAAGTAGCTACGATATTAAAGATGGCTTTTCTAGAGTTAATACTCCACAACAAAATATGTTTGTTGTATTCATGCTCAGAGAGATAAGTGTAGCACAGATTCTAAATGTAAAGCCAGGACCGCCATCAAGGGGTGTACAACATTACAGTTGTAAGGGGGTAGGCTGTCCAGGGACTTGCCTGGGGAGACAAAGTCTCCAAGCAGCTTGTCTGTGCCATCTTTGTCCCCAAACAGCTTGTCTGTGCCTGTGCTATCTTTGCTACAAAAAAGATGAGTAGGAGAGAAAATCCTAGTGGTGTAAGTAGGGTGTCCTGGGTGGGGGTAGGACCTTTGGTCCTGTAAGTGGCCCCAAAATTTCTGATGGTGGCTCTCTGTAAAGTAAATGAGTTAATTCCCCCTGGGGAATGGGTGCCATATCGGCCATTTTTTCCAGGACATGTTGCTGACCAACACTCTATAAAGTGTTAGCCTGCAGTATGTGGTATCTATAAAGTCACTGAAGGAAATAAGTTAATCAAATTTATATATTGCACATAATACTGGGAAGTATTTTAAAGATTTTGGTCAGCAACACTTGAAAATTATATGTGCCCTTTAGGGGCGTAACTAAAAAGCACGGGGCCCTCAACTTCAACAGCTATTCTGTGCCTTCTTTGCCCCCCTTCTTTCAAAATATGTAAATACACAAATTCAGACAATCTAGGCCAGCGTGCCAACTTTCCCCCTCGCCATAGGTACTCACTAAATATGTTCACTGTGTGAACAGCTTCACTTTTACCATGGGGCCCAGTCCAGGTTGCACCAGCTCTTTGTAAACAATTTTGCAATTGCCCCACCTCACATTAGTGGTATGGTTAGTGTTGTTATGTACAGTGTATGTATATATATATCTATATATCTATATATATAGATAGATAGATATAGATATATAGATATCTATATCTATTATATATACAGATATATATATATAGATAGATATAGATATCCATATATCTATATCTATAGATATATATATATCGTTATAGCAGAATGGATATATATATATATATATATCCATTGTGCTATCACGATCTTTTGATTGCTATCATGAAAGGTCTGTATATGCATATCAGAATCTTTTTGTTCATGTTTGTGGCTATCAGCCTTAATGTGCTGCTTCTAACCCTTGGAGTTATGTGGATTCCTGGCTTTGTATGTTAAGACACACAATAATTCACACTATTCATGAGTCAGAAACTCATGCTTTGTACAGTGTCATAAATAATTGTTTCATCAAGCATAAGACAGTTTCTGATGAGCCTCCTCTTCGGCTTGATGGGACCTAACCTCATCCTAATTTATAACAGTTCTATGAGAACATTCTATCTCGGTTCTAAATCACTGGGGCACATTTGTATTTATCTGATGTTTTTGTAGGTGGTCAGGAATAATGAAGATATGAATACGTTTGTAAGAAAACATCCAAGACGGGGAAAATATAGCAAAGGTCAAAACAGGCAGTGTAGTAATTGACTTGAAGTAGCAGTGCAAGAATTATGACAGGTTATGTGAGTCACATGAACGGTCAAATACATTTTATTACAGACAAAGTCATTGTGATAAACAAGTGTTTCTAAATATGGAGGATTCATAGGAATGGTTACAAAAAATCACTCTGGGAGTTATTCACTAAAGCAGCAACTTGAAAGTGAGATGCATAGAGATGAAAAATCTTTTCACAGCAGTAACTATGCAGTGGATTAGGACTTCTGTCACACTCCGCTATACTACAGTTAGGGTTGGTGTATTGGCCATTTTTTCCAGTACACATACATATTGCACATGTAACTGGACATCATGTGTAAAGTGATATCTGCAATCTGTGGGGTGTATAAACTCACAGAAGGGAATCAGTCGTTCAAGTATTATAACGAGGCGCGGACTGGCCACAAGGCGGCCCAGGGCGGGATTGACGTAGGGGCTGATGGAGCTGCAGCTCCAGGCCCCTACCTTAAAATAGTGTAGGACCGGACTGACTGGGCCTATACGGCCACTATGGCCGCATCAACACAGGGCAAAAGGGGCACCTGCCCCATAAGCACATAGCAACTGTGACCGGGCCCGCCACTCTAGGGCCGACCTTAGGGGTGTGCGGCCGCACAGGGCTCCACTGCAGCAGGGGCGCGTGCCCAGGACTTAAGTTAAAACATCTGGGTTTTTTTTAAAATCCTCCATGTTAAATAAAACACACAAAAAAACCCTGATGTTTTAATTTAAGTCCCGGGCAGGGGTGCCGAGCGGTCGCTCGTGAAGTTTTCAGCAACGGCTCGGCGCCCCCACTCTCCGTGACTGTGCCGCGGTGCCGGCATCTCATGTTGAGCGCCGGAATATGATGTCATATTCCGGAGCTAAGCTGTGAAGCCGCGGCAGAGTGGGAAGACGGATGCTGAGCGCCCCCCACCGCAGGACTCTGGCAACAAGGTAAGTTACAAACACAGTGACTTTATTAATTGGAGTGTGTGGTACCGTTTTTTTTGTCTTTGCTAGCCAGAGCTCAGCCAACTTCGCTTTGGGCTATATAGATATAGAGAAAAGCAAAATAAATAATTAAATTGATGGTAATGCTTAATAAAATTTGCACATTTCATGGAAGCTAAGTATAATTTTATGATTTGTCACCTTAACCTCATGCAATATTTGAAGTAATCAAATGAATGCCCCAGGGAACAAAAAATCAGTTACAGGTGGCATCTCGGGTTACAGGGCAACGGGGTGTATTTCTAGGAAGTAGTGAATTGGCACGCATAGAATGTCTAATGCACTCTATCTATATTCTGAGTTTAAAAAGTTTGAATAATCAATAATAATTAACATGAAAAACACAGAATAAACCTAAGCACCAAAACTTATGTATGGATAATTAAGGAGAGTATTATTGTAAAATAATACTTTTTTTAATTAATTATAGAGCAACATATTGTTCTATGAGAGAATACATCTGAGAATGCATATAGGAAGGTAAATTGTTCAGTGGAAGATCTCAAAAATAGTGAACAAAAATGAAATACATATTAAAATAGAAAACATGGCTGAATGTACAAAGATACATTCTACTTGTTAGGTCGTGTCTACCCATTGTACAGCGCTACGGAATAGATGGAGCTATGTAATACAATAAATAATAATAATAATAATACTTATATGTCCACCACCATCAGGGGAAAGCAGGTCACCCTAACCAATGTTCACAATAATGGAACTGTTTTATTATAATCAATGATTTAGTATGCTAGTATGCTAGTATTTAGCATTTTTTTATTCTAAACATTTAAAAGCTGGAAAGACACTTAATAAAATAAATTGACTCAAATATGGAAAAACCTGACTATATGAATATGATTTCCATGAATGTTGATATTATTTTCACACCCTTGGTGTGCATACTTCTCAACTACAATTCACTGGAGAGCTCATTCCCTTTCTCAATGAATCTAGTAACAAGGATTCCTTTTGCTAACTTGCCAATCAGACTTTACGTACTCTGCATTTATATAAGTATTATAATAATGTATAAGTGCAGCATTGCCAAGCATAATTATGCAACAGAAGACATACGGTAGGTTGATGCCAGAAACATCTGTAGCCACCACCACACATGCTTATTTAATGTACAAAACTGTAAGATGCTAGATTTGGGAAAACTCACATATACATCATGGCAGTGTCAGCAACAGTTTGTTAATTGTTTTAAATCTAAAATCTGTTGCTTTATTTGTCACTGAATATTCACAAAATCCATAATCGTTTTGACCTAGAGGAGTGTATGGAGAAGGGTTACTTTCTGCTGCATGCTGCCGAAACCCAAGGCATTCTGGGCATTCAGCCCAGAGCTGACACAACTGTTGAAATAGATGCTGAAATGTAACATTTGATCAGCCAAACGAGCATTTGTGAGATCAGGCATCCAAAGATGTGCGATGGGGTTGAGGTCAGGGCTCTGTGCAGGCCACTCGAGCTCCTCCACACCAAACTCATGTCTTTATGGACCTTGCGGATAGGGACACAGTTATGCTGAAACAGGAAAAGGCCTTCCCCAAACTGGTGCCACCATGTTGGAAGCGAACAATTGTCTAAAATGTATTTGTATGCTATAGCATTATCAATATGCTTCACTGGAACTAAGGGCCCAAGCCCAAACCCTGAAAACCGCAGCAGACCTTTATCCCTCCTCCAGCAAACTTTACAGCAGGCACTATGTATTCTGGTAGCTAGAGTTCTCCTGGCATCCACCAAACCCAGATGTATCAGCCAGACTTCTAGAGAACATGTTTCTACTGATTCAGAGTCCGGTGGGAGTGTGCTTTACACAACCCCAGCTGCCATTTGGCATTGTGCGTTGTGATCTTCCGTCAGTGTATAAGATTGTGCTTTACCTGTTGTTGTATAACCAGACCTAGAAATAGCTGTCTATGACCAGCCAATATAACTTTATTGTTTTTACTCCCTAAAATGTTTGTTTTGAGGTGCAAATTGAAACTTTGCTTTGAGTACAATCTCAACTGATCTCTAGATAGAGGAAGACGAAACACTTATACAAATAAGGCGAACGCTAACAAAGAAAAGAGGAATAGTGCCATCACACATATGGGAAACGAAACAATGGAAAGTTCCATATAGAGAAGACAAAAACAAAAGCAATTGTATTTTTGTAACAGATCAGCTAACGAGGCAATAAAGTGTTAGTGGGGAAGAGACACACTACCTAGGTTCAAATATTCAAATAGATACAAGTAACAGAAAAATAGGCACCAGAAGAAACTACAACAATTGTTATCCTTTAGATTATAGGCCTAGGATGTCAATGGTCCTAATACTTGTTCTCACTATTACATAGACTTAACACTCCAGCTGTTTTATTGAACTCACTTAAACGCCATCAAAATCTGCTAAATATTTCACAATGTAAAGGCAATGTGCGCTGTTCCATACAATAGCATTTAAATGAGCTCCTGATTAGTGTAATTCTATGCAGTCTAGCACTTACAGAGGAGGAATGTGAATAATTATGCGGCATTTGCCACAGAGTGGAATTAAATAAAAAAGTATTTTTAGAGGACATCCTGCCACAAGGCTCTGTGACCAGTACCACATGGAGCATGCATGCGCACTGTCCCACATGCTAGGAACCCCTGCTCCGGAGCACCCATACATCATTCTTTCAACAACTGGCATTATCGAGTACATATATACTGTATGTATATACTTATTAAGGGAGAGATTTAGAATGCGGATGTGTAGCAGATCTGAAAAAGTGACTTTTGAGATCTTGTTCCATCAATATGGACTGTGAAGCTTAAATGCCTTTTATTATTGCACACTTACAAGCAGTCTTGTTTTCATTTACTTAAGAGATGCAGATGAGCTGCAGTATGAATTTGATGTCACTATTATGCAGATCCATCTCAAGCCTTCTTACTGGTTATCGTTAAAGCAGGGAAAAAGGGGCAGTTGTCTAAAGACCAAGAACTGCCTTAAAAAAAAAAACACGCATATCTAAACACCACTGCCATCTAGTGGTGAAAGTTTCCACATCCATGCTCAGTTTCCCCCCCCAGGGGTCACATCATTTACATTATAGAGCCTGCAGATCCTGAAGCGCTATTATAGTAGAGGGGAGTGAAAGTTAACAATTGTATATAAATTGACAATATACACTTTAACAATAAGATTAACATACTTTAAGACATCTCCTGGTTCAGAAGTAGATGAGGTCCCTGTTTTTGGAAGCTTATAGTTTGAGGAACTTTACAGGTATATTTGATGTTAACAGTGACCAAAGTGAATATTAACATCCACAGTGTGGGCCATTTAGTAAATGGCAATATCCAAAAACATTATTTTGGTCTTGAAAATGAGGAACCTTACAATATTATTTTGTAGTGTATACAGAGTAATTTTATGCCATAACAATACATTTTTTTTGTCTGCATGAATCAAATACAATATCTCCTTTTTGTGCTTTATGTTAGTACATAAACCATATTTGATGTACAAAATTATGAGTAAACAAAGCAGGTTTTCCACTAATTCTTCATTGATAGCCTTTTGAATTATGTATATCTTTCGCTCTTCATATATACGCTAGAATTCCAACAATGTATGTAAAGTAGAACAAGCAAAGAGGACTTTCATGTTGATCCTGATGTGAAGCAATCCAGAACCAGGGCAATGTAAGTACTAGAATTCTTTCGAATCATATTTGTATTTGCCAGGCTCTTGCCTATTATGAGCATTACAGCCATTCTTTGACTTTGTCATAATTATATGTAAGACTACTTTTGACATTTTTATGTTTGTTTTGTCAAAAACACTGTTTTTATTAGAGCATCTGATTGACCTAGGCATTTTTACCAAAAAGGCCCCTCCTGTGCAGAACAGGATGGGGATAAACATTGATGGTAGACAGAAGACTTTATAAAACATGACTCTTTTATTCGTATTTACAAGTACAAAAATACAAAATAATTTTGGTAACAGCTGGTTGCTTTCTACATTTGGGTGCTTAACATGGTTTCATTTCTTATAAAATATATACATATAAAAAAATGGTTTCTCAATGGTATAGGAAAGCACAGTACCAGATTTACATATCACCTTAACACAATTCCAGTACAGAAACCATTAAAAAGCAGCTGCCATCCATCTAATGACAGATCCTGTAAAAAGCAAAACATTAATAAACATTGACTGAAGCCGTTTTAGATGGCAAAGCAATGGGTTATAGTCTCGCAATGCAATAAAAAGGCTAAATGAGTTTGCATAATTTGAATAATTACCCAGGTCCAAGCATTTAATATTTTGGGTAAAACCAACTACCATATAAGCGAGTTATTTTAGGTTTTGACATTGTGTGACCACTATGCAGGGCTGACCACTGACTCTTAAATGACTAGTCAGAAAAAATAAGATAAAAAAATAAGGTTTTTGTGTTGGCTTTTAACATTTAGAAATATTTCCAAGGTCTGGACATATAATACAAACTAATCTATAGTATATCAATGAACTTCACAGACCTTTTAGGTCAGCAAAGCTGTTGAAACGACTGAGCTGCTCATACACATACGCAGGATTTATTCACTAAACCATGACTATGCAGTAGACATGAACACATTCATTTCTCCAATTACACTAAGCATTATAACGTTACAAGTTGATCCGTATAGTTAAAGAAAAACGTCAGCCACCATAGGCACTATGGTGATTGTAATGCATACGAAAGCAGTGTTACTATTTGGCTTGTCTATGTGTTTGCTTTCTTTTATGGCCCAGGAGACCTAATAACCTGGCATTCCTGCCAGTGATCGGCTGCCTCAAACTAGCAGAAATCATGCATGTAAAGAATAGTATGTATTCTTTGCCGGTGGGGTTGTACAAGGCATTAGACTGCCCATTTAAAATGGGGAGATGACGTTCAATAATTTAATTTACTTGCCAGAGGGGCTCATCACTGTTGGCCCTTCAGTACGTACATCCTAGTTTGTGATTTTATGCATTTAAACCTTTCTGAGCTCTCAAGATCTGGATTTTGAAAGTGCTACTTAATCCTGGTTATTGCCCGAGTAGGAAATGGATTTGGATTCTGCCTTTCCTCCATGTCATTTGTTCCTTACGCATACATTTTCAAATACCTCTGTCTCAAGAGAAAGCCTGCTTGCTTGGCTTATGAGCGTGCTCAGCCACCAGTGTGTGGTTTGGCTTTATCATTTAAGACCTGCTTGTTTCATGAAAGTAATGAAGCTATCATGGAGTCCTCCCAGGGAAACCAGACAGTAAGTATATTATCTGTGATTGAAGAAAAAAATTAACTGAACATGCATTCACTATTAAGGACATTTCTGTAATCCCATGCACCTGATAGCAGAGTGTCTCCTTTAAATTATCATTTCTTTCCCCTTCCAAATGCATGGCAGGATTCAAGAGAATGTGTTCAGTATAAAGCTGAAGAAAGTACACCTACTGATTTCAATTGCAGCACTTTCCTGCCACTGATTCAAGCTGCCAAAACTGGAGTGGAAAATTGCACTGCAACTCTGGAGCTGCAGCCGAATGGTGCATATTCAAATACTTTCAGTACAATGTACTTTGATATGCATTTTTCATCGGTGGGGCTGCACTGGAGTGTCTGTTTAATACTGACAGGCGTGAGCAATAACATCTTAAATGGTTCAATAGGGGCAAACATTTTAGGAAAAAAACTAATATAGCTATATTTGCTTACATAGTAAAACAGCAACATAGCTCACATATTCCATAGACCTAGAGACATGGAGTGGGGTTGAGCAAAATTTCCATTTAACTATATATCCAAACTAAAGGCTTCATAACAACATATATCTGTTCTTTGTTTATTGTTATCCTCCAAGGAGTCCACTTGTGATTATATGCCAAGCCCAAAGAGACACATTGTGTCTCTCTAAAAACATTCATGATCACGATCTTTACAATATAACTAAATATTAACCCTGTAAAGGTCAGAAGAAAAAGGCTGGTTTTGCCGTTAGAAAATGTTGGGACATTCACATCTGAAGAGAACTAATTGAGAACCTTAACTTAGTTTATAATTTCTGCTTCATCCTCTAACCTTAAGTGTACCGGGGGTTTTGAAAATACCGGCTACTTGTGCCACTGGAACCAAAATGGTTAAGTGTCGGCAATAAAAAAAAATAACAAAAACATAACAAGTAACGTGATATGTGCTTTCACAAATAGAAAAACATGCGTTAAGTACCAATCCATGCAACATTAGTTGAAAATGTACAGGCCCTTCCACATATGGACTGGAACAAAAAAAAAAAATCAAAATTACTCCATCATACAAAAAACGTCTGATGTTTGGAGATGGCATCTAAAATGCAGACATTGTTAAAAAGGCAATGAAATATGTTGAACATTAAAAGGCATGGGGGAGTGAAGTCTGTTATACAGTAAGGTCAGACAAGGTATGGACTGGCAGCACTAAAGCACTTTACAAAGTTCTCCATGAAGCCTCTACAGTAAAGTCTAACACAGCCATGTTGTGCCCATGAGAAATTATCGAAGTCACTTTCACCCAAATTTTGCATCCGAATTTATATCCGGTGCCAGAAGGCTATTTCCTCTGATCTGTACAAAATAAATAAGTGTCCAGAAACTCATCTTCTATATCATGGAAGGAATATACCGGGGAACTGTGCACAGCAGCAATGTCCAGGATTTGTCAGAAGTCCTTCCTGCTTCTTTTCTTCATGTTCATTCACAATGATTTCTGTCCTCGGTAATAAAAAAAAAAAAACCCTCCATAATATTTGTGAAGACCTATGGAGTCTTTTCTAAGATCATACCAAAAATGTAATTCACTACCTGCTTACCACACTTGACAAAACACTAAAAGTCTGAATCTGTATCCATTAATTCTGCATCCATAAGATTTGACCTGGAGTGAATCGGAGCTGCCCCTGCTCTTCTAGTTCTTCCACTATGACAAGCATGCCCCATTTGATGTGGAAGGGCTGCTCCATTTGAATACTGAAACATCCCATCTCGTCTTGGAGGAGGAATGAACCTAATATTGCTTTGGTCTGGGGTTTCATCAGTGGCATAAGGATGCGATACAGGATTGTTTTGGCTGTATCTTCTAGATCCAAAGTTATTATCCATGTTCTGTCCCGGGTATAAACTCTCCTGTATTGGTGGCCACCTCCGGTACTCTCTGTATGATCCTGGGAGAGTCTCTTCCATTTCGCGATGTGCTCTTGCTTTTGTGACAAGGCCGTTATTCACAGGCAGCTTCGGAAGGCGCAGCACTGCTGTAGGCACACGTGCAGGGAACTTATCAATGAGCCCAGGCTCTTCCAGGGGACGGATATCTTTCTTTCTTCTTTTCTTTTTCTTCTTTGTTTTCTTCTCCAGTCTCTGGGGGAAGTCTCCCTCCACCAGCCACACATCCTCTCTGTCCTCTGGAGGCACTGGAAGATAACACATGTTATGTTAGGCTTTGTTTGCATTCTTGTTTTTGAAAATCATGTCATATTGCTGAAATTGATATCACGATGTATCTACTTGATATATCCATAGAGAGATGTAATATATATTTAAACAGACATGAAGAAAGAGAACCTGAAAATCTCCTAACCACAAGGAGAAGCTGCTATGGTGCGATAACTTCTGTTAGGAGGTAGATGGACACCTTTGTGGTGGATACATAACGTATATTTAAATATTTAAGAGATTTACTAAACTAAATATTTGTAAAACATGATGTGACTTTTCATGACGTGATTCCTTTGTATATTATATGGTGTACTCAGATGACCTTGCCACCATAACATTAGCATTCTAAAAATCCATAATATAAAGAAACATTCAAGCAAAGGTTGTGAAAATTCCTGTGGGATATCGGGACCATGGAAGCAGCTCTCTTAGCTTTCACTTCTTAGGGTGTACACAAGTATCTTTTCTGATTAGTTACATATACTTTTTGTAATTATAGGTAAGTTAAAGCTACTCTTTGGTGGAAGAGATGTTAAGATGTTATGTGTGAGAAGAAGGCAAAATGATTTATATAAAGGCAAAGCTTTATACGTAGCCAAATATCTCAAACATGTACATTAATTTAAAAAAGTACAAACTAGGAAGTTTAAAGACATTTTGTTAAGATAAAATGGTAATGTAACAGTTTCTCTATAAAGTTAGTCGTGTATACCATAATGCAGTTTAGGACTAAAAACTTGGTTTCATTTTGTTCCAATAAACGTCCTTTATCTGCAGATGTGGAGGCTGCCATTGTTGAGTCTCATGTGATGTTTTAGGTGACTTCCTGCTCAAATACTACATATTATGGCAATAGTAAAGACGCCATGCTAGTACAATTAAATCCTTTCCTCCAAAGACCATCATTCGTCAGTAGCTCAGTGATTATAACAGAGCCAGTCTATTATTTACCACAGAGAGTATGATAAGGAGTCAGTTTGTTTGTCTAGTAGATCGATCAAAGATAACAAGACTATAACAAATACAATGACTTATATGCAGCTAACTGAAAATATATAACAACTAGAAAACAAGATTTTTTATACCTTTAAATGAGAGTTGTACTTTACCTGGAGTTGCCACAGGAGTGACTGAGACATCTTGAGGTAGGATTGCTCCTCTTCTGGCCACCATCTTTGTGACATGTTGTGCCCATGCCGATGACATGTCAGCTGATGGCTCATTAATATCAAAGTTCAAACCAGCTAAAAAAACATAAGAGAAAAAGTTAAAGCAAATAAACTAGCTCCCATTTCATCTAGCTTTAAAGTCCTAGCCAGCATTGGCAAATGTGAATGTGAAAAATAAATGTATGTGCATGCATGTGCAAGCCCGTGTCCAACTTGCACTTAATAAGAGGCATCATGTATGTACGAGTCCAGATGTTTATTGGTTACAAGTACGTTTCAAGGAGAAGGAGAAAACATTTTCACTGAGCCCTTATCTAGAATAATTTTCTAGAATACATATGGCTTAATTAATTCTGGGTGGTTAAAAATAGTTATATTTTCCAGGGGAGCCTACTATTCCAAGACGCTGGCTAAATGTTGCAGAGGACACAGTGCTCAATATAGGATGTATTAAGGCTGCTACTGAAAAGATATAAAAATTACTCATCCAAAGCAATGTCAAAACACCACAGTAATTATTCATTGCTTTGGTTGCTTGTTTAACCCCTTGTTTTTGTTTGCAAAGCCTTTAAACGTCTTTATACTTATTTCTTTTTTTCACCATAAATCATGCTAAAATGTTTGGAATATACTGCTGGGAGAACATTTTTTTGGCATACAGCATTATCTGTTTTACTTTAGAATTATGCCAGCTGAGGGGCAATTTACAATAAATATGCAGTGGAATTATGAATCAAATCAGAATAATTTAAATACTGGTTTGTAGTATTTTAATATTAAATACTGTAATTCTCATTTATGAGTGTTTTACTCACTTTCCCATCATTTTACCTCCCTTCATTACAACACAAATCCAGTGGATTATCTATACCTCGAACAAAAGCAGTTTAGAAGAGGGTGTTAACTTCTACCTAAAAGTCTTCCCGGTCCATACAATAGTATTCAATGAAAAGTCAATATTCTGTCTACATGCATTTACGTTGTTGCATGGACTCACCCACAGGACCTTCATGAGACACAGTATGAAGGCTGAAAGATAGCTCCCTCTCAGGGTTGTTGAGAAGTTCCTTCCTCTTAGAAAACGCTTTTGCGATCATCTTACTCTTTTTTATTCTCTTTGGTTCATCATCACTGCGTCCCAGAATCCTGCAAAGGAAGGAAGGCTTTGCAGTCATATAAAGAACTTTCAAGTGATACTTTGTAGCGTACATTATGAAACCAGTGGAGCAATTTTGCTCCAGATTTAGAAGATCTGTTCTAGTTTCCCTCTTGAGAAATATGGCCCATATGTCATCAAATAATTTCTTTACAACAAAAAAATAATCTTGATATTTCTGCGCAATTTATGATGTATTCCACCACTATATTTAAAGCGGAATTGTACTTTACAGAACATATGGATGAGTCTGCTTTCGGTACACATTTATCATATTATTTACATTTATACAAAAAATTCAGTGTTAGATATATTTTGCTTCTTCTAAGAACATTTTGTTTTACCTGCACCATGCCCTCTTCCAGATTATAATGGTGGCTTTCGTCCATACCCATGTGCTCATGGCAATGCCTGTGCCAAACATAGCAAACAGGTTGATTTTCTCCACAAGGAGGCTAGGCCTGTTCTTAATCTCACACTCTGGAATTGGTTTGTTGGTCTGAGCTGCAATCGTCACATTGGCTTCACAGCTGTAGAGAAAGCGAGTGAAACAAAGAAAACCAACTAAGATACACATTCAATGATGTACTGAGAGTAAATTCAACATTCCATGTGGGGCAACATTAAGAGCAATAAGCAAGGACGTGAGCAAGATCTATACACAAGCAATTGGTAATATGATAGTTAACACATTACCTCTGTTTCACACAATACTTACAGGACATATTCACGAAAGCTTCTCTCCCACTCAGCTTGATTGAAGAAGTCGTAGAAATGGCAGGTGAAGGTGATAAGCACACAGCCAAAGGCCAAGAATCCAAATATTCCTGAATCAGATACATTCTTAGGTAAGCATTTACAGAGCATATCAGCAGCGGGGGACTCAAACAAAACTTACTCTTACTACAGTTCACACCAAAGAAATTTCCCAGATTAACAAACCATCATTTTCACCTAGTCTACATACCAATAACTGAAATGCCTTCAGGACGACACTGGTATTTTAACATTTTGCTATCTATACTAGAAAAGGCTCTTTTTCAGGATTCTTCAAATCAAAAGGTCACTGTGATCCACTACTTTGTTTATTAACAACTTTCTAACATCATGGCTTCATTCACAGAACACATTCATGTGGCAAGTATTTCTGTAAGTACGTGTCTCCACACGAATTAACCTCAAAAACGCCCTGTGCTGGAGATACAATACCCTGCTGATTTTCATTTTTGGTTGCTATAATGGTGCCCACAAAGCTACATCAGGTTTAATGGATCACATTTCCAATAAGCCCCTCAGTTGATTATTCTACTAGGAGAACATACAGAGTTTTCTTTGCACATCAAGACGTTAAACCGAGACCCAAAATAAAACACAAACAAGTGTGATACCTAAACGCAGCATAGTTTCATTGATTTTACTGGCCGCCTTCTCACTTAGAAGACCTGGGTGATTGCTCTTGATTGAAAATAATGTCATTACACCTGTAACAAAAACAGATATAGTGTGTGACTGAAAGAAATGGCCCAATTGGAGACAGCAAGGAGATCAAGACTTTCATGGCTTGTGCTGGGGTCACTGTTCCAATAGGAGATGACTTTACCAATTCATGTTTTGTTCCAAACACCTTCCAGTCGCAAGAAGAGACAATACATCTCAGCTATTTCCTAAAACATATCCTTCAGTTACATTTTAAATAACCTACCTTACTTAAGACTTAGTATACTATGTTTTAGGTTTCTGAGCAAACAGAATGTTGGTATATTTAAAAACATTAAAAAATTAAATGGAATTTATACTGTTTTTATCATACATACAGTAACATTTGACCTTACACGGGTTTAATAGCAACATCCATTCTCTTTCTGTGTAAGGGTTCATTACTTTTTTTTTCTTTTTAATTAAAACTACCTATGGTGGCAAGGAAGGAACTAAAAAAAGAATATATTCCAATGTTTAAACATATCATTATTTTGGTGGGTAGTTTTATATTGTAGCTAGGAAGGAGTATAACATTGTTAGTTTGCTTTTAAACATAACTTTTCTCTTTGTAATCAGCTCACCTCTGATTAAGAAGTAACCACCTATGATCAATACCAAGCCGATAGGAGCTAAGACAAAGCCTGCTCGGTAACGATAGTTCTTGTACCCTACAAAGCAGATGCCACTCACAGAATCTCCATCCACCTGTTGGAAGAAAACTCAAGGATTGTAAATCATGTTATGAAGCATGCCACAATTTGTCCCATGCAGAAACCATTACATTAGTTGCAGTGTGCACCGGTTATTACTGGCAGACAGGACCACATATTGCAGACAGATTTGTATAAATACCATGAGCCAGGTTAGCTGTGGAATCTAACCTTTGCTGAAATACTTATTTCTATCAGGGTATGTTGCTTTTTGGCTCTTACATTTTACATACATTTACCCAGCCCTGGGCTTAGGGTCATGAGAGAACTTCTACTGGGCTGCATGAGAAATCCAGATATGGTCTTAACCATTCCATAAAGCTGAGGCTGAAAAGCTGTAGGAAGTAGGAAAAGACAGAAGAACCACCAGAACAAAAATAATAGTAACAGTATCACTTATGCAGACCGGTTGCAGTTCACGGGTGTTGGTAATGTTACCTGGGCTACAGCAAGTATGGCGACTGTGAGTACAAAAGGAATTGACCATGTGACCAGATGAAAGTAGGATGTCTTTCCAGACAGAGGCTGATGAGTGGTGCCCAGGGCCTTGAAGGAGGTGTGCCAAGCATAGGTCAGCATGACAAACCAGATTACGCCAGACATCATGGAGTAGTACACAATGACAAAGATAATGACACAGGACAGGGTCTCATTGGACCTAAACAGAGGAACAAAAAGTGAGGCATTGTCAATATGGATTTACATGGCTGTAACAAAAATAACTGGGTAGAAATATTGTTTTTGGTTTCTGAGAGGGGATGTGAATTAGCACCTCCAAACAAAAAAGCAAAACTGAAAATGCCCATACCTGGGAACTTCCAGTGTAGGCCGTCCAGAGCACCTCTTCTTTGGGAGTGTGTTAGTGGGGGAGCAGGGCTATCCACACACAGCTTTAAGTGAAAGGTGAGTGAGAGGGGTAGTGTGTATGCCAAAATGCTGCTTCCCTGCCTGGAAAGTTCCCAGGTATGTCTTCATGTCCTAACTGAATCTTTGGAATGGCAAGGCCCTTATTCATAGCTGCTTTATAATGATAATTTATCGATCATTTCATAGTAGGTTCAAATTACAAAATCTTAATGGGACTTACGTGGGCTCCCCCAGTCTCATCGTGCCATCCCCACGACACACAATCTCTTTGCGGGCACCATCCATGAACTGTGCAAGCCATCCAATGCTACCCATAAAAAAGCAGGCATTCACGTAGAAGAGTATAACTGCAGGGTAGCGGTTAGAGTTTTTCCAGTCTGAGAGGAAAGTGGCCTAATAAAGAGGAGAAAAAGAAAAATTGGCAGAGCTATTAAAACACACATTTTCTTACTCAGACACAACATGCCCTTTTTATATTATGGTCAAAATTGGAATTTGATGGAACCCTAATCTCTGCTAATAAATTGCTAAGCATCTACAAAAATCTCCTTACATATTACAAGAAATCAGTTTGAAAAAACAGGGCACACTCCACGCAGACAGAATGAAAACAGTTAGTAGCATGGCAAGAACACAAAAATGAAATTAAACATTTCAACCTCCCACTATATAATAGGGAATTTAAATGTGCATGGGATAGGCAAATGGAGATCCCGAATTTAAGACAAGACCAAGGACTGATCTCAGTCTTTGATCAGGAAAAATGGGCAGACTAGATGGGCTGAATGCTTCTTATCTGCAATTAAATGCTATGTTTCTATGTTTGATGTCCAACTAGGGCTAGTACAAAGTGTACAATAGTCATACAGTACATAAACACACAGCATATAATTTTCATAGTATTATGCTTTTGATCTGGTAAGCTAAACGTTCCGTGATCAGTCCTTGTTAATTCTAAATTTTTAGGGACCATACTTACCAGGGTAAAAAAGGTACAGAAAATAGTGACAGAGCTGAATATAGCAATGTAGACATGCATTTCACGGTGTTCCTTCTGCGTGAATAATGGATTCTCACATTGGATGCCACAGCCCTCTACATCCTCGTACCAACTCTTTGGATTGTCTGTTCGCACCAAGGGAGGCTCACACTGCCCCGAGCTGTTAAATTTGATGTTCTGCACCTCATTCTGCAATCAATGTTACAATCAATTAACAAAACCCAACCTTTAATCATAACCTGTACTTAACATGTCCTGTTAGTTTATATGATTTATCTTAGTATGTCCTATAAATGTCACACGACTAAGGGGCACGCAGTGCACTTTTCAAATACTTCCATCTCTTTACAAAATGGCCTTGTTTAAACATGTTTCTAATAACAATAAAAATTCCCATATTTTTGGTTCTAATGTTCCCAATTAATAGGCAGCCAAAGGGTCCTTGCAATACATTTCATTACTAGCGTCTACTTGCAGGGCGTGACATGCTAGACCATGGGTGGCCAAATTAAGTACTGGAAATAATGAGATGTTTGGTATTTTAACATAATTAAAGCCTTAAAGCAGTGTGAACTCTCAGAGAACCATATCAAATCAGCATATACACTCAGGGGTTTATGGCTCCCTCGGCTCCAGGGAGGTATCCACCCTTATTTACCCCAGTATCTGTAGCACATACAGAGCATGCGATCTCATTCCTGGCATACATATTTCAGACATATGGCACACGGTCAGGAAAGGCCTGTTTGCAAGCAGACATTGAGATAAAAAAATAATACAAAGCCAATCTTTCGTGACTTTATGGTTTAATCGTCACAGAGCCTTTGATATTCAGGTTAGATGAGAATATCACAGTTAAGCTGCTTCCATAATTCTTGGTTTATCTTACTACATCTGGTTTCTAGATACAGAGGCAGCAGATATTACCTCAATAGCAAGCGCTTATTATTTTCAGATCTCAGTGTAACAATATCAGACACAGTCCCAACCAGGGTGACCACATGCACGGGATTACCCGGGACAGTCCCGCAATGGGACCTGAGCTGCCTCAATGCCTTGTGAGGAGTCTGAGTGAAGGAGGTTTCAGCCAATCAGGAGAGACTTCTCAACTCTCCTGATTGCCTGAGAGTTCAGAAGTCTCTTCTGATAGGCTGTGCCCCTCCTTCACAGCAACTCACGAGTAAGCTGCAGCTAGTGCCAGAGGTATGTGTGTTTGTGTGTGTGACTGTGACTGTGTGTGTGTGACTGTGTGTGTGTGTGACTGTGTGTGTGTGACTGTGTGTAATGTCTGGTAATAGAGGAGTTAATTATCTGAATCTACTCATGCCTGGTATTAGAGGGGTTAACATTCTATATCTACTCATGTCTGTAATGATTATATGTAGATAGATGTAATAATGTATGTATATTATTAAATCTGAAATCAACATTAATAATTAATATTAATTAGGGTGTATGAGATTATATATATATATATATATATATTTTGATAGGGACTGTCCTTCCTTTAATTGTCATCAAATTAATGTAAAATTAGTGAGATTTCACTAAAATAATAGTTTACTCCAGCAGTTCCGCCACTTTATTTTGAGGACATCAGATTAATCAAGCTTGATAATAAGAGGCCTGCTTCTGGAGCTTTGGAACCAAAAACGTGCCCTCTTCCTCTAGTGGTCCTGAAGGCACAGTTTGGGGACAACTGCCTTAGTTTTCACAATTTCTACAAATGCATTTTACAGAAGACGAAACAAAAAAGTATTATTTAAATGTGACTTTGCCACTTATAGGTATATAACATTTTATGGAACCAGTACTCCCTGGGTTAAAGGCACACAATGTGTGATCTCTTACCGGGCAGCCCTCGGGAAAGCGATCCGTGGTACACTTCAGGAAATCAGGCCAACCTCTCTCCCGCGCAACAATGGCACAAGGTCCCCGGGTAGCCTGGCAGAGGCCCTGGCTGGGCAGCTCCACTTTACCCCCCTCGCACTTAGGCATGTACACAGCACACAATAGGGGCTGGATAGCCTCCCAGCAGCGGGGAGCATTCCGTAATCCTGCACGAAGACAAACAAAAGGCTTCATTTTAGATTACACAGAAGGCACAATGCTTATAGTCAAAGAACAAGGATGAGAAATTGTACAAAATGATATCCCCAATTTAATTTGCAATAAAAAAAATGATTAATAGCCTAAAATAAAATACAATGAAAATTGTTAAATTGCCTTAAAAAAATTGCCGCATTCTCACACCTGTTTGGTAGGCCTCATTTTACACACTTGTATTATTTGAGCCTGGGACTAACTTAGCGCACCAACATTTTTCTTTTCTCTAAATTGTCTTAACACTGGTGGAACACAAAAGGTACACACATGGATAATAAGGTACGCCTGATATGCTGGAGTACAGTCTATTTATTACTATAACTTTTAAGCTGTTGTGTAGAGTAACTCCAGTGATGCTCAATGTGCTACTACAATGGCTATTGTAGTAGTCCTAGCTCCCAGCTGATGAAGGCAAGGATGATTCCAAATCATTATAGGCCAATAGGATACAGAAATGCCATTGTGACTTTCTAATGTACATATTCATTTTCAGACACCAATAAACATGGAATATATACCAAACACACCTTATTTAATACAGCAATTTGCTATACTGAACACCAAGGAAGACACAGAAAGGAAAAGCCAATAGGACTGGTTTTGAGTTCATCATCATCATCATGGTAGATTTATTGGCAGAAAAAGATGGTATGCCAAAAATCACCTTACCAAATCAAAACTGCCACGCATGAATTAATTAGAATAACACAGTCAGTATATTGTTTTTTAAGCATAGTACTTCCTTATAATAAATACAATCCTAGGAGGGAAATCTCACTTTGTTTACACAAAGCCTGGTTTATTTTTGTTAAATCCACTTATCGCTTGTTCTTCAAAAAACACAGGCGCAGAGCCTAACAAAAGGGATCGATAATTAATTGGGAGCAATAATCATGCTAACACTGAGGACCCAAACTTAAGAAGGCTGCTCTTTTGGTAAAACACCAAAACAATGGTTCATTAATGACAACAAATTAAAAAATGTAGCAAAAGCGAGATTGCTTTAAAGTTTGAATTATTACAAAACTAGACCTAACGTCTACTAAAATAACAACCGAGATAAAACTTGGCAAATCTTGTTGCCGGGTGCTTAGAATATAAACAATATAGGAACTTGTAGGATCCATCTCATACTAACATAGTAATTGAGGTTGAAAAATTGGGTCCTAAGCCCATGAAGTTCAACCCTTCCTGCTTTTGATCTTCATACATTGAAAGGAGCGGTTTTATTCACATTATTCAGTTTGGGAAACTGATTAAGAACAACAATAAAAAACACCAAACAAGTTATAAACTATATAAAAAAAGGTTATCCATGAGTTTAATATACAAAAAACAACAGGCACTTAGTAAAGTTATTCAATAATAATAATAACATTTAGACTACGGCAACTCCCTGATGCTGTACATCGCTGAGCTATACAAAACATACAAACCAATTACTGCGCCAAAGACAGAAAAGGTAAAATCGGATGCAGTTTCATCATTACTTATGCAACAGTAAATATTGTCCTTTTGGCATCAATCGTTTCCTGTACTTTGAAAATACCACTTTTTATTGCTTGATTCTGTGGGTTTTTGTTCTCAGATTTACTGGCTACTGGGCACTTATGTAATTTTCTTCTTCTTTTTCTTTGCTTATGTGCTCGTGGCATCTTTATACATCATCCCCGTGGTATTTGTTATATATAAAAGGCAATTCTGGTAAAGGAGTATAGCAATCAGCATTGCATTGGTTTATACGACAACAGCACAACATTAATAGCCCATTGCTGACCTTTATCCAATTTTTTTTTCACAGTGCTAATTTACTATTCTATGAGATTTCCCTTGTTTTAAGTCAGGGGTGTCCAATTTGTTTTTCTGCACTGGGCCACTTCATCATAAACGTATGTGTGCGTGGGGCATGCATGTTTTTCATTGAGTGAAAATATGGCCTTTTGACTGTGGTAATGCATGTTAATGCAGTGTTAATTTGCCAATAATGCAAAAGCAATCAACAAACATTTTTTAGATCAACTCAAAGTAATGTGCAGTGTATGTGTGTGTCCCAGAGACCCACAGTAGTAAATTTCACAATAATATGCAGTAGAACCGCATTCTCTCCAATTAATAGAAGAGGTCGGCAGTTGAAGGCAAGGATGAATTCAGAGCCTGACCTTCATGAGGGGCACTCACACTAGCACACAGATCCAGACACTCGCACTAACACACACAACCAAAACAACTAGACGCCCATTCTAACATACATGCATACAGCAAGACACTAAAACAAACTAACACAAGACACACCAACATACCCAAAGGCACACATTCATACGATAAAATACCCCAGACTCACATGTTTACACACTAAAATGCCCATATACACACACTGACATACCCAAAGACACGTGTTCACACACTAACATACCCAGACATATACTAACACACCCTGAGACATGCACTGACATACATCCTCTAGGAAATTAGGGAGATAAAAAGGTAAGTCCAGGTGTCAGGGCTTACCTCTTTATTCCTACTCCAGTTAACCCCCCTTAGATCCACTACTAGTTGTCGGTGCGGTTACCTCTGCAGATCTCTTGTGGGCCGCAGCTCAATGCCCAGCAAGCTGCATTTGGCCCAACGGGCTGCATGTCGGACACCCCTGATTTAAGCACTTTCATGGACAGAGCTCAACTGGAAGTTACATAAAAGTCTTACCAACAGATTAATTAGAAGACTTATGCTATTGTTTTTATTTTGCCTATTGTGTATAAAGTATCCAGAGTTCTGATACATTTTACATCAACTATTCCTATTGCCTGCTGCAGCAATGTGTTTACCTTTAAATATACAACTCTTATGTTTATCCTGTGCTTATCTGTAAATGTACAAAGCTTTCATGGCAGTGGTCCAAGTGAGGATGGCAGACAGAGACGCACTAAACGTATTTTGGCTTGGAGAGGACCAAACAAAATGAATAGCGTAGCCACAGCACTTTCCGCTCTTTAGTACAAGTTTACCCAAATACTTCAGTTGACTATACTAAAAAAAAAAAAAAATCAACAGATTCAAATTTACAAATAAATAAATGTATACCCCTACGTCATGCCTATTTTTTCTCGGGATTAGAGCAGCAGACTTTGTTTTCTTCATGAAATCCCTGCAGCCACCCCCACACTATCAAAGAGACGTGGAACACTGCTTGCTTACTGCCTGCCTGCCTGCATTCTGACGTCAGTTTTGTTTAGTGAACCTCTTCATTTCGGAGCACTGGATGCCCGCACCAGTATACACAAGAACTGGGAGTGTGGAAACACATCTCTGTTGCAGTTGGGTTGAGCAATAAACCCGGAGACAACATATATCTGCCACTGGATCAACAGGGAAGTATATCCACACCAGCGCTGGCAGAAGCACAGTTCTTTGATTATTTAATAGCTGAATATATAAATCCTTCTCTTAAAGTTAAATTAACCAGGGTTCTAGGTATGGGGAAAAAACTGTTAAGTATAAGAGACGGCTGTTTAATTTTAGTTGGATATGCTTATTAACAGACCTTTAACCAATAATTACCAAGTGAAAATTAAACCCCGTGCAACTCAGACATTAATACATTACAGACTATGTGATATTTCATGACTTTGGAACAAACTGTAGGTCATTTTAAGTGTTTGGAATTTAGTAATTAACGCAGCTGATCAACTAAACCAGATGTCACAAGACAAAAAGCACTGATAAGGTCATGATGCACACAAAGCATGTATATTTTGGTGCTTTTTAATGCACAACCTCTTTTATTTAATAAAATATATACATATATTGAGTCTTTAACTATCTTTAAAATGAAGCACATTAAACATTGTCACAATAGTTAAACTTCTTAGATTCCGCTTTTCTCAAGATCATAACATTCTTATTAAAACCCCCAGATCATGGCTGGATGAGAAGAAAATGGCCGCTCAACAGGACAATCAGGATTTAAAAACTGACTGCATTTATGGATAACAATGTTACAGATGTGCCTGAATCCCAATAACCCATTAAACTACCATGAACATAGACTGCATGAGTCCGCTAAAATTCCGACTACGCTGTAGATACATCCCCTGTTTTCATTCCAGTGGCTATTGGGGAGGGGTGGCAAATGGAGCAATGGCCCCTGGGCTGTCGGACTGGACAGCCTACATTGAGCATCCTGTGCTTTGGCACTCCTTAATTACTGGGACACTTAGTTGGACTCTTCCCATGGTGAATGTCGACTGGCTTCCCCAAAATACCGATAGGTAGATTGTTTTACTCAATGAAACACAATACACAGCAGTACCCTGGAAATAATTGGTATGTAATAAAATAATATACTTTGTATTCTGCTTTGCCTTTGGCCACACTTACAATGGTAAAGAAAATATCTGGAAAATATATATAATTTTTTTTGACATCACTGTTACTGTAACTCTGGCACTCAGGGGCCGCAAACATTTTAGCTTATATCAGCTTGCATTTATTTGAATATATATATATATAAATATATAATTAGTGTTCACAGCTTCCCTATGCAAAGTTTTAGGGAAAACACTCTGCAGTTTTAACTTAAATGGCAAGCTAGTGTGTCTTAAAAACAGAGGGACCCTAGAAAGGTTCCAACCAAGGTGAACCCAACTACAAGTATACAATGCTTTGGAAGGGCATGGACGTGTCTGCGCATGCACGGAAGACCTGTTGGTGGTGCCTGAGAAAAATAAATAGGCTGTGTTTCTAACAGAAACAACATTCTTTAATTGTAAGCTCTTTTGAGCAGGGCCCTCTTCACCTTTTGTTTCTGTAAGTCAGAATTGTTATGTTACACTACTATGTCCTTTTTACCCTATGTACAGCACTGCATAATATTATGGCGCTATATAAATAAAAAATAATGGGAGGAATATTGAACCAAACACACGTATTATAAAAAAGGCAGTTCCTCCTAACTGGCACTGATTACTTTTATACAGAAATCCAGTTGGTGGCACTTGTGGCACTGTTTCATCCTACAATGATAGAGAGGATCCAAGCCAAATTCTCTATATCTTTTATTGGGAAAACATTTTCTCCTGGAGAGGAGACAGATACCACAACTCCATCATTCCGCTGATCTGCTGGGAAAGCAGCTGGGACAGAAGCCACAGTTCAACATAAAAAAAAAATCCATAATTATTTTATAGTTTATTGGTTTCTCAAAAGCATTGTGTCTTTGTAGTTGACTTCCAGAGTTTCAGTAGTTTATTAAAGGCGTACAGTGACTATAAAGCAAGGGGTGTCAAACCCCAATCCTCAAAGACCGTAATTCTTCCAGTGTCTTAGGAGAACACCAACACATAAGTAACCATAAGGTTGTGCGTCACTTAACTCTCCAAGTGACCATATTTCACCTTTAACTGTAGACACCTATGGCAAACATGTGCAGATTCCTATTGAAATTAATGCTGTCCACATGCTGGTTACAGGAGACATCATTCTTAAAACCCAGTATGGGTTATGTATAAAAAGTTATTTTGATGCAAAATTTGGAAAGTAGTCTTCTTGCCATAGCATCCAACGCAATGGTCTGATCAATAGGCTGTTCCATTGGTTGCTGTTGCGATAAGACCAATTGTCAAGCATTGAACAAGGATGGTGGGGTTTTTTGTTTGTTTTTGTCGATAACCCCAGTTTGGTTTCTTAGGATCATAGTTCAGTAGTTCTGAAGTAGAATGTTAGATAGTTATATCTACTTATGAACTTGTTAGAATCTACATTAAACACCAGAAATGGGTAGATCTGCCAGCGAGACAACATGATGCACTGCCAAGTCTTCGGTACAGAAGGCCCAAAACACTAGCAGTAGTGTTCTAAAACAGCACAGTAACATTAATGTGCGCAGACAGCATCAGGTAAAGCGTTAACTCCACAGTCCACTAAAAATAAATACTAGCCGCAATTATTACTATTATTTATTGTTTTATATAGCGCCATCATATTCCGCAACGCTCTACAATAATTTTATGTACACAAGAATGTGGACTCTTAACAGGCAAGGAGCATCTCTATTACAAAGGAATGACGGACGTGGTAACAAAGGGAACGCATAAAGACATATAGGATGATTTAGCATACCATTAATCACATTCTTGGTTAGAATTCATGGACTATGTACAGCGACACACGTATAGTATACTCACCAGACCAAAGTAATAACTTATCATGGACTTCTTCCTGAGTGGTTGAGTCTTCAGCCAGGACAGTAGAGGTCAATCCATATGGTAGAGTAGATCCCAGACAAACGTTATATTTGAGGGCCTCACAAGTGGTGGTCTTCTTGCACCGATCCAAGTATATGGTCTCATTAAATTGAGCAGCTCCTAATCCAGGGGTGGAAAGCAAAATCCAAAACCACACAGTCCAGCTGCTCCAAAGCACCAAGGGCGACATCTTTAGAAGAAGGACTCCAAGAATCTTCAGGACATCAAGAATAGCAGAAATGTGGCTTTCTTTCAGGCGGATGGGGACTCTCTCAGCTCTCCACTCTCCTGCATACTCTCCTCCTCCATTTTACTTTCTGAACTTTCCTTGTGCAGCACAAACCATCCAAGAAAAAAAAAACTATTTCCAAAGCCAAGAAAAAGAAAACGTTACCCAACAAAGACCCTCACCGATCACCCACCCGCACAGAATCACGCCACTTGTTTTTATGTTAAAACAGCTAATTTCTGTCCCAAACAAAAACTTGCAGGAGAGAGATTTGTGCGGAGAGAGCAGTGGAAGAATGTAATCTGATCCAGTCTCTGCAGACTCCTCCACCCCCTCCTCTCACTGTCTCCCTGCTTTGCATTTCACTTTAATTCACACTTCTTTCTTGCACTCCTCCAACACAAAGAAGTCTCCTTACCTTCCACCCCAGCTCATATTAGCGCAATTACTCCTTCAAGCACTGTGATCACAGCTCAATCCTACCAGAACTCCACCAACTCATGGTCTTCCTGCACATTTTGTAAACTGGAGGCTTGCCTTGTTCTTCAACCCAAAATGTGCCATTCATGCTGAATCCATCCACCAACAAAATTATTTTCGTTTAAGAAAGAGGACGGATCTCTTGTTTACAAACAGAAAATCAGTGTCATAATATTCCTCTCTCTGCTACAAAAGTTGCCTTCATGTATCCAAAGGAGATTATTTTATAACCAAACCCAGTGGCTCTGTAATTCAGCTTAAAGGAGCAATGAGCTAATGGAATGTGGCTGCTGGAAGAAGGAGACAAAAAAAAAAAATGAACAAAGTTTCTCTGTCTCCCCTCCCCCCCAAAAAAGCAAGACAAGGAGGAACATGGTGATTGGCAGGACAATATGCTGACCTCACACTACATCATCTACTTAGCCATCCAGGGGCAGATGATACAATCCAAATAATAACATTTTTATTGTAATACAGAATTTGTTATAGTCATGCTTTAGAAATAGTGTGAAATTAGAAGAATATGTACCAGAACACTGGGGTACTTATATAAACACACAGTATAGATATATATATATATATACACACACACTCACAGTATATTATATATATATATATATTATCAGCTCTTTTATACATTTAAAATGTCTAGCCAATCTTGAACCCACTGTAAAAACTTAGTCAACAGAATACTGGGGTCTTTTGGAAACTGTCCTAAAGGCCTTGCTCTCCCTGTGCCATCCATATAAATGCTTTTTTTTAGGTAGCAAATTCAGCACAATAAAATAAAAAAAATACACATTTTAAAGCAAAGCTGAATTCTGTTCAGCTTCTTGTTTTTTTAGCCAGTCTTCACAATAAAGTAACATCCAAGCTCTGTGACATTTGCAAACAGGGGGTGACTGGCAGCATTCATCCCAGGGGGCAAGTCTAGCTAAGCGGCCCTGTAAAAACCTAGCCCAACATGCATTTGGCAGCAACCGGTATTTAAAAACAGAGCAGAGATAAGTCAAAGAGTAGGAATAAAAATGCAGTTCCTGAGAAAAAGATACTAATCTACCTTTCCTATGGCATGCACATAATGTTCAAGATTAACATGTACTGCTTATATACACTATACGGACAAAATTATTGGGACACCTGAACCAACTGGGACTTTTATGACATCACATTCTAAATACATAGACATTAATATGTAATTACCCCCTCCCCTTTGCAACTATAAAAGCTTTCACCCATCCATCCAGTAGAGTATTCGTGAGGTCAGGCGCTGATGTTGGACGAGAAGGCACTTATGCTCGCAATCTCTGTTTCAGTTCATCCCAAAGGTGTTTGATGGTGTTTAAGTCAGAGCTTTGTGCTGGCCAGTCAAGTTCTTCCACACCAAACTCATCTCTCTGTCTTTCTTTATGGACCTTGCTTTGTGCACCACTATTGGGACACACCTCTTAATTATTGCAATCAGGGTTTGGGCCTCTTGCTTCCAGTGAAGGAAAACCTTAATGCTTCAGCATACAAAGAGATTTTGAAAAATGCTTTGCTTCCAGCTTTGTGACAATTTGATGAAGGCCCTTTTCTATTCCAGCATGGTTGTGCCCCAGTGCACAAAGCAAGGTCCATAAATCCAGGGTTGGATGAGTGTGGTGTGTAAGAACTTGACTGGCCTACACAGAGCCCTGACCTCAACGCCATCAAACACCTTTGGAGTGAACTGGAACAGAGACTGTGAGCCAGGCCTTCTTGTCCAACATCAGTGCCTGACCTCAACAATGCTCTACTTGATGAATGGTCACAAATTCCCTCAGAAACACTCCAACCTCTTGTAGAAAGTCTTCCCAGAAGAGTGAAGACTAATATAGCTGCAGTGTGGGGACCCACTACAAAGTCATGTCTATGTATTCAGAATGTCATGTCATAAAAGACCCTGTTAATGTAATGGTCACCCTTTTGCCCATATACTGCATAGCCTAATGCCATTAACACATTTGAAACACTGATGACTGTATACAGAACTGCAAACACAACACAAAGTTTCTGCTAGTGACCTTAAATATTTTATTGCCTATCCCATGCCTGTTTATTTGTAAGTCTCCTAACGTGATGTCTCATACTAACTGAACAAAAGTTCAACTTTACTATCTCTTTAAACAAAACCACATTTTATGTAATTTTTAAGGAGAGCTGGAGCAGCCACACTTGGCCAGTCTGGTAGCAAGCAAGAATATAAAAGTACGTACTGTAGTACAAAATGATGCTTTCCATGATGGTACCCCTTTAATCGGGGCCGGCCTATGACATTGTGCTGCCTGGGTCCATGATGAAATGTTGCCCCACCAAAACTACACCCACATCTATTATGGTATATCATGGTTAATACATTCATTTTCTAAAGCTCTTCCATAGGTCTGCCATGAGGGGGTACAACTATTACAGTTAAGGGGCCCGACTGTCCTGTGGGGCCCACTTGGGGTGTCAAAGTTCCTCTGTTTTTTCTAAAAGAAAAAAAAGCTTGTGATCCTGATAATACAGGACCATCAATTAGAGGGGGCTGGAGGAACGCTCACTCGCAGAGTGGGACCGGGCGTGTTTTGCAGACCTGATCTAAGGGGCAGCAAGGTAGTTATTAAATGTTCTTTAAAAAAATTAAATGTACACACTTTGGCAAATTGTGTTAGAGAAAGGATAAGAAAGAACACATAGAATGTGCCTCACCAGGGATAAAAATTGCTGACTATCCCCTGTAGAAACAAATGTATACTGTAAAGCTTTTAGGGTAGTTTGTTTGCATAAGGGATTTACAGTTCAGAAAAGACTTTTTATTGAATGTGTTAAAATATTGAAAGTAGAATATTATATTATTATATTATTTAATGTACTTAAATTTGAACAAATTCTGTCCCACTTTTACAGTACAGATTTTGATGGAACCCTTTCCAGTTATACACTGAATGAGTGGGTTATTGGTTTTTTTAGATAGCATGAGTGTTACGTGCTGTATCCAGACTCCAAGACATGCTACAATTTCTGTTCAGCATAATAAACCATCCCTTTGCGTGTTTAATCTAGCGTACATATAACCCTCTGATTCACTGCTTCCTTGATGCACTACTTGTTTAGATTGTAACAGTAAAGTTTAGAATAGTGTCAGCCAGCTGAGAATTGTCTACTGACCTTCTCTGTAGCTCTGATCTTTATAACCACAGTTTTCTCCAGGGCTTTATGTACTAAATATGGTGTAATGTTACTTACATTTTGTCAATAGGGGATTTGGCCCATAGATTGGCATTGGGATCAATAAACATGCTGATGTGCCTGGGAAATGTATTGATAGGAAATAAAGCCTTAGCTTTCCAAACACAGTATTACATATCCAAAAAAACCCTTTATTTGTCACATTTTATGTTATGAACATTTTAATAATTTTAAGATACAGAAGACAGAATTCATTAAAAATGACCTATTGCAAGCAAGTTGAACCAAAGATTAGTGTCCAGCTAACTCTGCTGTTGGTAATGGGCTACTGAACAAATTGTCACAAAACAGTACAATTAAGAGGACCCACATACATTTTACACAACTATCGGTGAAATCACTTTCTGCGTATACGCTTGGGGGGTTTCTACGAACCATACTTGGCATTATTATTTGGGAGACATTACATATCTAACCAGGACTGCCATTAGGAAAGGCATTCAGGAGAGCACTGTAATGCCCCCGCTTTCCGCTGTCCCACATACGTGTGCTGAGATATACCATCATATCCCTGAGTCTTATAAACCCTTAGGACAGATGTGTAACTTTTTTATCTACTGGTGCCAATTTCTTAACTGCTAATATGGCAGCCCCAATAACCAGTATTTTATTCTGCAAGTAAATCTATGCTGAGGATTGCCAGGAATCACAGTTCCTCTTGTCAAAACACAAGGGCAGTAATTATTCATTCTTTAGGTTTCTTAAAAATTCTGAATCCTTTACTATTAACTGATTTACCTCCACTCTATTCAACCTCTGCCTAATGTCTTCTTCAAATTTCTTACAAAATAGGACACACAAGAAGTGTACTTGGATTCCTTCTGCAGCTCCGTCAGAGGCTGTTTATACATCCATCAACAATCTTGATGAAACTCTAGCCATTTTAGGATTGTGCGGAAATGTCTGTAGTTTGAGCTGAATTAGAAATTTGTTTTGGTTAAAAACAGAAGTGCTCAGAGATGAATAGTCTTAAACCTAGTATTTGTCTGTCTTTATTAAATCACATCATTTATTTGTCCTTAATAACTAAGCCAAGAGATCATTTTACATCAGTATATATATATATATATATATAGACATATCTCTCTATATATATTTAACAGGCAAATAGATTTACTCACCAAGGTAGGAGTTTGCAGGAGATTCAATAGTTTGCGCCATGAAAGATCAAACCCAGTTTACCAAAAATGTTAAAATACATGTATTCCTGTTCATTAGATAAAATATTGTTTTACCATTCCACTAATGTGTATTTTTTTCTTTAAAAATATATGTATTTTTAAAATAGCACCAAACTTTAAGGGTGTGGCCTATATTCAAGCCAATACGGTATTAGATGTTATCCTTTGCAGTATATCTTGCTGATACCTGCAGTACTAGTGATAATTCTACCACTGTGCTATATCATTCTTGACAATTAAAGAAATGAATAAAACAATAGTGATAAGCGTGTTGCACAGCTGTCTACATGCTGTAGATATCTATACATCAGGTTCTACATAGTCTGACATCTCCTAGCACCAATGCTACTGCCATGCATAGATTAACCAGATAGAGTAGAAGTGCTACCTTAAACAGAAAAAAATGGCATTGTCCATTGTTAGGCATAATAGCGTTAAATATATCAGAGTTTTGTAGCCTAAGAGCTAGATTGATCCAATAAATTCAAAGCAGCCCACGCATAGTCAATAACACTCTCCAACAACATCCAAGCTTGCAAAGTTCCACGGCAGAACATTACATTCGCCCACCCCCTAAGCCAAAGCATTACATGAGTATTCTAGTGCCAAGAGATACATGAGCATATTTAACTATTGCAGCACAACACGGTTTGAGTGGAGTAAGCCACTTTTCCCCTTTTTTTAGAAGGCTAAACCTATAATTCACAGAAGTTAAAGCAACAATATGTAATTGTCTTTTAAAAATATGTTATGAAAAGGTTAAATTTAGTACTAAAATTGAAAATCACACTTTGGTTTATTCATGGCCTAAACAATTGACAGTAGACCCAAACACATGATGTAGCATGTGCATGTAAAGGTACTGTGCAGCATAGATTTTCAGAGAAAGGTTGGTTTTACACAAGTTAATTAAGGGATAAAAAGGTGGATTTCCAACGTACGGACTAATTCCTTAGTAGAGTTGGCACCAAGCACATAAACACATTTGACTATTCCTTATTAATTATACAGTTCCATGTATGGGGATCCTCAAATTTTTTTGAGTGGTAAAATACAGTACCAATGTTCTGTTTCAACACCATCCAGAAAACACAGACTTTTGTAGACTTCGCCTGGGTGTGGTTTTATAAGATGGTTCGATGTTATTTCTGATGTAGGAGAAGGAAACTTCTTTGGATGGTTCCAAACGTAGACAGGAGAAAACTCTTCTAAGCCAGTAGGTGCCAATACACAAACATAAAAATAAGGAGGGTGCACACCAGAAATCTTAACAGTTAAGAGTTATGTGAAGTTTGAAATAAATGTATTAAAATAGTTGTATACTGCCTACAAAATGTCTTTCTGATGAACTGGTGCGCAAGTGTATGTTAGCATAAGTGTATAATTGTGTATGTGTGTATAAGTGTGTTTGTGAGTTAGCTTAGATGTGTATGTATTGTGTTTTTGTGTAAGCATGAATGTGTATATATGTGGTGTGAGAGAAAGGTTCTGGTAGAATAAGTGTGTTAGTGAATATGGGTAAGTGTATGTGTAAGCATGTGTATGTGCTAGCACGTGTAAATGTGTGTGTGTTTACACATATGGGCCAGAGTGTGTGTTGGAGAGGAGAGGACAAAGGGACAAAGAAGGCACAGGTCAGCTGTTTGGGGGCAATGATGGCACAGACCAGCTGTTTGGGGACAAATCGAGTCTAAGGTGCCATCCAGCCTCAAAGGTGTGTTTCCAGCCTTGTCAAGAGACTTCCCGACCCGTGTATTACCTGTTTCCTAAATATCCTGCCTTGTGTGTGTTTTCTTGTCCGGTATCATGCATCATGGGATACAGACAGAGCCCCAGGTATCCCCTGCAACTGTGCTCCTACCCAACCTGCTAACCCGAGTCCCGACAAGATGGCACAGATAAGCTGTTTTGGGGCACTGACAAGCTAGGGGCAAAGATGGCACCAGGTAGGCTGTTTGGGGATTAGGATGGTAATGATAAGTTGCTTGGGGGCAATGGTGGCACATGTTGCTTGGTGAAGCTGAGGACCCCTGGGGACTACAGTTTCTAGTTACTTCCATGATATATATAATAAATCCTTATTTGTCTTGAAATAGAGTGCAATTTAAGAAATGTGAATATCCATGTATTGTACAGTGTATTTAAAGGACACACAAAAAAGAATAGTAGTCTAATATTTTAATTAATTGAAATTATTTTTTTCCCATCTGAAATTTGTTGAAAATATAGGTTTTTCCGAAAGATCTTTGCCTAATATCCATCTTGAATCTGTGTGATTTTATTTTTAGAAAGCAAGGCTGCAAAGTGTCTTTTGAATGCTAGCATAAACAGCTGCAGAATGCCGTGTAGTTTTTTACAACAGAATTGTAACTCCCATAAATCCGTTGATTTCCCCAAAAATAGTTATATATTGTAAACCCATCTTCCCCATATCTCAGGTCATTTTTCTATGGTTAACATCCATTGCACAGCATCAACAGAATCTGTTGACGGCAAAATAAATGATATGAAGAAATTCGGATTGTACTTATGACATATTAAAATGTTTGTCATTGTCACAAAAACTTTGTGTTAAAAGTCAGTGTCTCTGCAAAGCTTACTAGCAGTAAGAATTAACGTAAAGCATAGAAACATCATGTGTTTAGTAAGCAAATGGGTTAAATTCTCCAGCTGTAGCTTTCCCGATTTGTAAGGTTGGGAGCTTTTCTGTGAGAGGAGGTACAGGGAAAAGACCACACACACACACACACACACACACAGCCTCCTGCTCCAGCCCCTAATCCTGCAATGTAATTGGAACAAGCCAGGCAAAAAACAGCCAGGAGAGAAAGAAATACACCCATGTTACGCCAGAGCTGCCAGCTTGTAAAAAAATCACTTCAGGACTCCATTCACCCTTACACTAACTGAAGGAATCTCAGGAATTCTAGAGGGAGAAGACTGTTCAGACCAAATGAAAAAACAACCTTATCTATGAATTTCAGTTTGAAATAATACCAGGTATTCAACCTTGCCATGTAATAAAAAGAAGAAAGCCCACCCAATCTGGCTTTTTTTCCGAAACATATTTTTCTGGATGCTGGATCAATGCCATTCTTTTGCATTTTACTGTGTATATAAAGATCATCTGAATATTGCTTAGCAGATAGCCACAGGACACCTTCACAGCAGCACTTAGTGACTTACAAAGCTAGTGACGGCTCCAGGCTATGTGCCTGTAAATACTTAACACTGTGAAAAGGTGTCTATAAAATAAACAGGTGAGCATTTGTCCATCTAAAAATAATTTCGATCTGTTTCTTAAAACTATATAGACATCTCCCTCTATATATATTTAAAAAACGGTGCTCCTCGAATAGATGCTATGTTTCGATTCTTTCTTAGTAGTAGATTGGAAAAGCCATTTGTGTGGTCTACTGTATGTCCCTGTATTTCTCTCTATCTTTCAATGTTTTCTCTATTCCCTCTCTCTCTTTCTTCTCTTTTTCCCACCCTCTTTCTTCTCTCTCTTTTGCTATTTTCTAGCTCTCTTCTTTCGCCCGCTGTTTTTTTAAAAAAGCACTATCCAGCAGCTCCTCCAACAACACTATGTAGCAGCAGCCCTTCTCCCCTGCACAAAAAATCATATGACAGCTCTTGTCTTCACCACACCCTGCACCATCCACTAGTCTTGGTGTGATTTCTCAATCCCGTTGGGTGGGGGTTAAAGGTCTAAACATGGTGCAGTTTGCTTTAAGCCCTGCTTTTCATTCCATTTCTCGCAAGTGTCAAATTGTAATTGGCATGGTTGTCCTTATCATATAGGTAACCAAGACAGATTTTAAAAAATCTGGCAATACTAAGAAGAAGCCACACAAACCTTAATATAAAATTGACTTTAATTATAAAATGTTGGTAATATCTTATCCTCTTGTTGTCTTACATCACATGGATGGTTGGGTGTGTGCTTCGCTTACCTGGAGGACACATGACACCAGGATGTATCCATGGAGCCCCCACCTCGCAACTTGCAGAGCTTGTAGTATCTGGTGGTAATGTCTTGGTGCCAGATACCACAGCACACCTTCAGAGGTCTAGTGGAGTCCAAGCCTTGACGGGGCAAAAGGGGGACCTACACAATATTAGGCAGGTGGTCATAATGTTATGGCTGAGCGGTGTATATTAGTGTATAGTGTTATGGTAGTTTGATGTGTGGCTAAAGACAAATGGATAGGCAGTGTATTATTTGGTTAATTTAATTAAAATATAACGCTGGAGCCAATATCCGACTTGTCAAATGTTAAAATGTGGTGTATGCAGCCTGTTCCTGAGCATTGTTGGTTATATCCAAATATGTTGGAGCCTGAAGTCCCTCATTTTTTGGGGGCTCCTGGCAACAGATGCGAGATAGATGCCAGTGAGCCAATAATTTTTTAAGTTGTTAACAGCTCACACTAACATGTATGCACCTATGCTGACCAAGGGATCAGATGTCAAGCCTGGAACCCCACTGATCTCTATGAAATTAGTACATTTTGGGCCTTGAGTGACACTAATGAGTATTAGAACAAAAAATAACCAAAAACTCTTATTGGAGCACAGACCCAATTTTAGCAACACTCCCTAACCTACCTAGCCATGAAAGGTTATACTTTGTCCTCTTTTTGAGATCTTGCCATGCATGTTTCCAAAGTTGTTAGAAACTGGGGATTGTAAGAGAAACACAAGACATTAACTGATCCTAGGCATGTCTTGCCCTGTTGATAGTTTCTGTTGCCAGAGTTCCGCACCATTCACAATATTCTTTCAGTGTGACTCATCAATGGCTGAAACACACATTTATAAAAGGACTTTAAGGGGAGCAATAGCAAAGCTATGAGAGGTGCTTGCATTCTTCAAACATAAGGACTATTCTCGGGGTGTATAGGATAGATCTGTAATCATGGTTGTTTTTGCAAATTTGGAGAAGGGGAGGAAAAAGAGTTCTCACAGGTATGAGAATAAATTAGGAGGGGCACAAATAAACAAAAATGAATTGAACCTAAATAGGCACATCAGAAAGATACACTTCAAACTGCATCCCCGCAGTGAATATGTCCCCAAATATTTATTTTATATTCTTCTAATGCGATATATGAATGTACAGTTTAGTATCTTTAATGTGTATAAACACATTGCTTGTTTACCTCTATCCATTTGTTCTTTTAATTCACTTTTTTATTTTTAAATTAAATGTATGACAAACTCACAGGAAATCAAAAATAGAAGAAGGCTCCAGGCATTTACAATATGTGTCACATAACTATCTATTTTTTCACAATAGATCGTTTTTAACATTTGTCTGGTCTTTATGAGAACAGATGGCGATCTGATGATACATGCACTTGGTAATGTTATTGCACTTTATGAATACACCTGCACTATTTTATCAAAGAGAATGCTCTAACGCATGCATGGAGTAAGCTTGCGCATGCGCAGAGCGTCACCACGCTTTAGTGCTGACAAATACTTGCCCTTTTTTCTTTTTTCTAATTCTGGAAACTCACAGGAAAGGCAGTAAAAATACATGTAATTTGCATTTCTCAAGTGAAATGTAACCTTAATGATTTTACTTTATAGAATCTATCCTGACAAACAAAGTCACTCAACAATCTTTCCAAAAAAAACAGAATCAAGGTTTAAACTACTGTGCTGATGACCCCTGCAGTTCATAAAAGAATTTGCAGCCCAGATATTACCGGCAGCGTCAGCGGTTTTTCACATCCTAAAAGGCCGGAATTATTTTTGTCATTTTAAATATATGCCCGTTCAACCCAGGTTTCCCTTTTTCTGTGTTTAGAATACGATGCAGAACTAGCTGACTGCCCAAATAAATATTTCTGACATAAGAAGGTGAAGGAACAGGACTTCAATTAGAAAAGACAAACAGTGAGACAAAGGTTTGTCGGTGACAGCAAAAAGAGAGGAGAGACTTCAGAGGAGAGCTGCTAAGTTATGAACGGTTTACAGGGCAAGAAAATATCAGGAAAGACTAGGGGATATCAATATGTATGGCTTGGAGGAGAGAAGAGAGAGGAGATGTGATAGATGCATTCAAATACATAAAGGAATATAACAAAGTATTCAGAAGGGAAGTTTATTTCATTTTTTAGAACAAGAGACCATAGCCTACAACTGGATGGTCAGAGGTATAGGTGCAATGTAAGGAAGTTTTGTTTACAGATGGAGTGGTAGATGAGTGTAACAGCCTACCTGCAGAAGTGGTATGGCATGAAAGCTATATATTATGAATTGAGTTTGATATGATGCCAGGTAAGGATCCCCACCATGCAGGTTAGCTCTTAAATTCAGCTGTTTTTTGGGGGGGGAGGGATATTCGTATGTATGCTAATGCTCAGTTTGCGCAAATGTACAGAAAAAAATATGCACTTAGTGTTTAAACCTATTTGGGTGTTTGTTGAGTCACATGAATGGCTTTTTTTCCTTTTTACCAATAATAATTACAGACGCTTTGTCTTTACTGCATAAATAGCAGCAACAACCCTTCATGTATAGCAGCTCCTGTGGAATTAAGGGGATATTATTGGGATTCCATACATTATATTAATGTCAGAGTCAGAGACAGTGTTATCTGTTTTTGTATTTTGGGATGTACCTGACATTTTATTTGGGAAATATATCACATTAAGTCACTACCGGGAGTTTTGAGTCAAAGCTCTTCATATTACAGGCTACACTATATTAGAACTATTACCCCGTCCTATATATTTAGTTTAGTGTAACAGCCACACCCATTGCTAACAGTCAGCTCAATAGACAAACATTAACAATAGAATGAATTGTACTGAAGAGTTCAGTGACATTAAACATTGCACAACATCATATGATAGCACCTTTGACACAAGTCAGTTTGTAAAATGTGTTCCCTGTTAGATCTGCCCCAGTCCAATATAAGTGCTATTATTGCAAAGTGGAAGCATCTAGGAGCAGCTCACTGGCAAAGCAGTAGACCACGCACACTCACAGATGGACGCTGCCGAGTTTTGAAGCGCGTATCACATACAAATCGCCTGTACTCTGTAGCATCACTCATTACAAAGCTCCACACTGCCTTAGTAAGCAAGATCAGCACAAGCACTGCACCTTGGGAGCTTCATAAAACGGGTTTCCACAAGCCAAGGATCACTATGCACGATACCAAGCACTGGCTGGAGCCATGTAAAGCAAATGGCCACTGGACTCGGGAGCAGTGGAAATGTGTTCCATGAAGTTATAAACACTCGGGAAGTCTGAGAGATTAATCTAGGTTTGGTGGATGCCAGCAGAACCCTGTCTACAGGAATGCATAGTGCCTACTGTAAAGTTTAGTGGATGAGGGATAATGTTCTTGGGATGTTTTTCAGGCCAAGTGAAGGGTAATGCTAATACTACAGCACACAAAGTGATTTTAAACAATTGAATGCTTCCAACTTTGTAGCACCAGTTTGAGGAAGACCCTTTCCTGCTCCTGGATGACTGTGCCCTTCTACACAAAGCGAGGTCCATAAATTCATGGTTTGACAAGTTTGGTGTGGAGGAGCTCGAGTAGCCTGCAGAGGGCCCTGACTTTAACTCCACTGAACACCTTTGGGATGAATTGGAACACCCATCACAAGCTTTCTCATCAAGCCTTTGTTAGAAGAGTGGAGGCTGTTATACCCGCAAACGAGAGACGGCAGACTCCGTATTAATGCCCATGGTTTTGAAATGGGATGTCCAACAAGCAAGGATTTCCAGGACTATTAACAACTAGCCAAGCATGCGTGTTTTGCCCATTGAGTTATTTGAGTCCAACTATGCAAGGTAAAACAGATTTTAGATCAAGCAGTACTGATCAAAAACAGAACTTTAAAGACAGCTCATATAAATACATTTAATGATTGCTAACATATGTGTAAGCGAAAGATAAACTATTTACAAAATGGACAGTGTAACAGCTAGGTATGCTGAAAGGCCAGGTAAGAAATAACTGAAAATGTAAGAGATCTAGTATTTCATGCCTGCCGTCACATTCTTGTAATTTGAATTAAGAAAACATAAACAAAGAGACTAAGAATTGAAACACGTAAGTTCTTTTCATACCACAAATAACAACTTTTCATCTAGTTTCTAGATAAAAGTACAATGGGTTGTTATTTCCCTCCATACTGGAAAAGTTACTCACAGTGTTCAATTAAGGTTAAAATGTCAATTTCACTTCATTAAATACAATGTTTTTTTCCAGGCACTTTTCGTGAGAAGTGTGTTCCAGCTCTATTTCATGACAGCGGTGTGACAGTGTAGGAGTTCATTTTAATTTCCATCCGGTTGATGTAAGTTCTTGTGTAGTTCTTGCTTCCCATGAGCATGTGCTGCACCCCTTTACCGGTATGTTAGTACCAGGGATCTGAACTATGTTGCTGGGTGTATCTCTGTAATTTAATTTGGTCCTGGATTTGGGCAATCAAGATCTGAGAGAGCAGAAATCCAACCAGCTTTCCAGAGACAAAAACAACACAAAAAAATACTATTAAAGAAAGGCAAGTTAAAAGTACTAGGTTTGTGGTTTGGGTTTTTAATGCTTTATTTATCTGAAAACCCTCCACGTTTGTAATCATTTAACAAGTTTTATGAATTATATCTAAGCCACAGTAAAGCAGGTCTAGGTACGTATGTGTTAAGTTGTACTACTAAGTTGAAACTGAGCAGTGTAAATAAAAAATAACAAAAAGGTACATTCATGGTTAATGTAAGAAACATAATTTGTAAACCATGCCACAAAAACCAAAATTATGCACCACAAAATGGTAACTATATGAAAAGGTGTAAATTAGTAACAACCTATATCAACATATAAAGAAGTAAAAAATCTTTGAAATATAAGGGATAAAACATGGAACAGTACAGTCATCCTTGGTCTTTCAATTTAGCTGTATTACCTGTGGAATGGCAAAGCCCAGAGCTACTCCTCCCAGCAGAAAAAGGTTACTATGCAGCCAGTTAACCAGTCTGTCAATGCAGCCACTGGTGTGTATGTAATATTTTGCGTCCTTGTAGTCCAGTGCCTGCATGCCCTGTCCGCACATAGTATTGATGACAGCCTAAAGAGTTTAGAGTATGTATTTAGAGCACATCACTGATAGAGCAAATAAAATCATACAGCTTATGGTTATACAATATACCAAAGAATCCATGAAGCAAACAAAACTAAAGCTGCCATTATAGAAAATGGCATTACAAATATAGATACAGGTACAATGACAGCAAAAAAAAAAATAACAATTTAGTTCATCTAATCTGCTCCTTTTGAAATCCCTTTTTACACATGAATTCTTTAGGATGAATTGATACACATCCCAAACTTTCTAGAGTCCCTTTACTGTGTGTGCCATATTGAACCCAGCAGCATGTGGAAATGCATTGAGGGTGTGCATAGCCAGATATTTGGAAGAATGAACCCAGTCAAGAGGCATTTTCCACTCAGTAAACGAGAATGTATTGGCTCTAAGAATAAATCCCAAAATGAAAGTCAATATATTTTAATCTGTGTCTTTAGTCAGATATGCAAGATGTCAATTGATCCTTTTTGAGGTGTACCAATAACCATTTTCAAGTTATAAAATGCAATTTGTGTTTTTGACAAATCCATCCATTCTATTTTGAACTTTTATGCATTTTTGTTATAGATTGTCTCTACGTTTTAGATAGCTAATTTTACAATCTGTGCAATGAAGTGTACATAACCTTTTGTAAACATGCCGGAGGGCGTTCTCAGTTTTTCCTCATTTAGCACAATAGTTTCCTGTATGTACAATCATATAATACATGCTTAAGGGCCCACCTGGTCCTCTTCGTTTAGGCAGCAGGAGTATGGTACTGAGCAGCGTTCCTGGCTGAAGTTCTCAGATGAGCAATTGAAGTACATGTTCTGGGACCAGTCCTTGTAGGAAATGCCCCCACAGCAGCTAAACTGGTGCCAGGAGGGTTGGTATTTGGAACAAAATGAGAGAAACCATATAGCACTATAACATGTCAAACAATCATGTTCAGTAGGCAGCCTGATAATAGAATATGACTGAAAATGTACCAAAGCATTAAGGACAATAAATGTGTCTTGTAATCTTAAAGCATACTGTGTATTATTTGAATGCCCATTTCTTATGCGAAATTCCCCACAGCCCAATAAAACCTATATGCTAATTTTAATGATATGACAACAAGATCCACAAGCCCTCCAAATCGAAGATGGTGCTTGCTTCAAATAGAACAAAATAAAGTAAGTCAATTACTTTTTAAACAAAAAAACTTTTACTCATCTCCAAAAACTAATGAAAAAACCTGCTAAAAAGATTCTACTATTTTGAGTTTAGAAATACCCAATGTTTTTATGTTTTTTTTTGCTTTTTTATGCACGTTATGGGGCAATAAGTATTAAGGTAAAAAGATTTTGAGTGCATGGGGCAGTAGTTGTGTTCCCTGAATATGTTAGAGTGAGTGAGTGAAAGAGTTTTACATAGTGTGCTTTAGGTGTAACAAAAAATAAAAAGTGATTTGTTGGAATAGTACAACACTAAGGAGAGGGCATGTAAGTTTCCCCCCTGACCAATAAGTCTGAGAGATATTTTCCATGCCTGGTAATGGAGTGTATACAGTATGTAGAGCAAATGAAAATACCGTGTTTGCTCGATTATAAGTCGACCCCCTAAAATCTGAATATTAATTTAGAAAAAAAAAGAAAAAGCCTGAATATAAAGACG
>VKOC01017145.1:0-26899 GCA_009364415.1 Spea multiplicata
TTTTAGGTGTGTGGATATGTTGCTGTGTGCATGACGTGTTAGGAGTCTTAGATGGTTCCTTCAATACATCATAGTAGTCTCTGTGGCCGGGTCCAGTGGGGTCCATCTGTGGTTGTAAGATTTTTCTGTTTCTGTGGGAATTTTCTCCCATTCATCCAGTAGAACGTTTTATGAGGTGAAGGTGATATACCTTTTTGGACAGCACTATGCTTCTAACTTTGTGGGAACAGTTTTGGGGAAGGTCCTTTTCTATTCCATCATGACTGCCCCAGTGTACATAACAAGGTCCATAAAGACATGGTTGAAAAAATTCCCCACAGAAACTCTCCAAAATCTTGTGGAAATCGTTCCCAGAAGAGCGGAAGTCGTTATTGATGCAAAGGAGGGCCAACTACATATTAATGTCTCTGTATTTATAATGTGATATCATAAAGTCCCTGTTGGTGAAATGGCCAGGTATACCCTACCAGTAAAATGCTACCCCCCCCAGATTTTTAGGGGTTCCTACGCCCATGCCTACCCCATACATATTTAAATCCCCTCGCTGTATTAGCCTCTACCACTTCTGATGGGAAGCTGCTCCATTTATCTACCACTTTCTCTGTAAAGTAGAACTTCCTTACATTGCATCTAAATCTCTGTCCCTCTTTTAGATTATGACCTTTCTTTCTATCGTTTCTTAACCTTGTTGTTGACATTACAAAACAAAGCCGACAAACTATTCTCTGCCACTGTATAAGAGTAGTGACTAATAATAGAAGAGGGCTAAAATAATATAAAATAATGTAATATACATTTTAATATAATTAATAATAATTTAAATATAATTAATAATAACAAGTTTCTCGCAGCAGAAGGCAACTAAAAGAGCAGTTTTGTTGCAGGAAGCTTTTATATAATGAATTGTTGTTTTTTTCCGCCAGGATTCAAGAAAGTGAATATCTGATTGCAATAGCTGTCTATCCTTTGCGAGGGACAGGGCAAGGGCCAGGTGGACGCTGTCTTTCCAAGTTTGGCGACAAAATTACAGTATTACCAAAACGACTCCTAAAGATGATTGGTGGCGAGGGGAAGCCTAAGACAGGCAAGGTGGTATTTTTTCACAGCAAATTGATGTTGAACTAGCTGGAGTGAAGAATTGTTTGAATTTTCAAACAAGTACCAATGCATGGGATTCTAAAAATATATAATTATTACTTTTTTGTTTAATATTATATACTTGATATTTGTGACAATGCACATAAAAAAAATCAATTTTAGATAATATATACTATACAGGCATTTTGATATGAAAATCATTTTCATAAGGTACATTCATGGATATGAAATACTTTATAAAAAAAAAAAAACACTTTAAAAAGGTATTGGATTTTTAGTGCCATTATTAAATAATTTGTATATCAGTAAAATATTTTTCCTGGATAATAGATGCATGTAAGAAATCATACATGAAAAATAACTTTCATGAAGATTAATAATCAATTGTTAGATCAAATAATGCATACTATTGGGTCTGAGCATAATTCTATTCTAGATTTAATATCATCTATTAAAATTTTAAAACTAAACTTTTAAAATTATTCATACTGCGCTAGCCATAATCACATTGCCCGGCACAGGTAATGGTGGGCATGGACAACTGAGTTTTTGTATAGTTGACATTTGTTATGAACTGGAATAACACTTACTAAAGTGATGAACTTGATATTTTTTCTCTTTTTTTGGTAAACTCTGTTAGCTACCAAGGAAATGCTACATTTGAAATGATCTATCAGTAACTATTTAACATTGCATTATTATTTAACACATAACCTAACTTATCGCGTACATGCACAAGACTACCCATCCAAGGTTTCTTGGATGGATGCATTTTCTCCTAACACAGCTGAGGTATATGGAGGCTGTATATCAGGTGCCATGCCCTGGAACTTCAAATTGAATGCCAAGATCAGCCATCTCTTTTTTGTCTCTTTCTCTCTGTTCTTAACTTTCCGCTTTTCTCTTTCTCTTTTTTATTCCTTCTAGCTATATGCAAGCAGACTCTTAGCCGTGGTATATACTGCATTTGATGATAAAAAAAAATATGTGCAGAAATGTCATTGAAGATAATGGATAGTGTAACTGACTATGAATTTGGCAGTTTGACTGCAGTGGTAGTAAGGAACCCTGAATTCTTACCTGCTGTTGGTGATCAACAGTTCAAATGTTAGCACTGATATGAAGACACAGACACTTTTTTCAATAACAGATGAAATTTAAATGTTTACATTTCTTGAGCTAGATAAAGGCATGTATTAAGTTATACATTGATAACCTTTTCTGTTAAATGACAATAAATGTTTGATTTGTAAGTTGAATTGTTTATGCATTCATTTCTTGTGTTTTTAGATAACATTTACATACTAATTATTCTTCAATGCTTAGCAATAGAGGGAAAGGCTAAATGAGCAATCGCATTTAAAAATATACCTGTGGTTATAATACCCTACAGTGCAAGTAGCTATCATAGTATTATTATTATTAAAGACCCAAAGAATGCTGATGGAAAGGACGCAGAACAGATAACCAGATATCCAACTGTGTGAGTACTATTAAGTCTCTAGTCCTAGCATACCAACGTTTTAGGGGGGAAAAGTGATAAGAACCCTGTAGTATTTGCTTGTAAATGCCAATGAAGGATGACAATTTCAGGCATATCAGTGTCTGCAAATCAATATACTTGAGCTTTTTAATAATCTGTAAGAGTAAACTGTGTTTTTTTCATTTTCACCTACCTTTAAGGTTTAAAAATATAGTTTTTAAAGGAAATGTTTCCTGATAAAAATATATACGGTATATATGTAGCTTGCGTAAAAAAATTACAAATTTCACTTTACATTATGAAATGCCAACCTCCATGAAATTTAGCTCCAAGGGCTTGGATGGCTCTATATAAAGCATACTTAAATCTTGAAAGTCGGTTTAATGATGAAACTGTACATTATTCAGAGACAGCTCAACCTAACAGGTCAATTAGTCAAGGATTACCCTTTATAATGCATACTGAATTCAAAGAGTTTAATCGGCAACTCCTCTACAAACCTTAGTGAATAAACCCCATAGGAATAATGCTGAAAACTCCCTTGTCTAGTGTAAAAAGATCATCTTTGTCAAGAAGCTGACCACCCTGTCCTGGACACCTGGTAATCAGATCCCATTTCCCAAGTGTGACTATGAAATGTTTTATTAAATTTTATTTTTATTTTACTTTTTTCATATGTAACTATTTGATAAACATTTCATCACATATTCTGATGTTCTTGTAAACGGCTTTATATTTTTAATCTTAAAGTTAATGTGCAAACAGATTCTTCCAGGCCAATTAGATGGTTGTTTAACAACATTTTAAAAACTTAACTTTCACATGGACTGCTGTGGACTTTATTATTTTTTTGTTACTTCCTGACATATATCTGTGGACACATTTACATTAATCCTAGGTTCAGAAACACCTAAGTTGTAATAAAACAAACTACTGTTGGTTTAATAGTTTTGGTTTTACAAGTCTAATGTGTATTAGTTTCAGTTTAATAATCAAGCACAGATGTTTTTCATTTTGATATTTCAGCTTGCTTCATTCTGAGAACTCCCTTGGAAATACTACATTATTTCTGGTACATTCTCAAAAGTTTACTTCAGTTTGGTCTTTAAATATCTGTTTCAGTTCGCGCATTCTAATCCCCTAATAAATATTCATTTCATTTGTATATACAGCTTAAAAATTGGTCTTCGCAGACCCTTGTGGCATTAGGTGACTTAAACAAAGACACATGTAAAAGTTTTTTTTGTGGCTGTATCTTAATACTAAATTCTAGCTTAGAAGCTTATTTGTGCAGAGTCTTCCTCACCTTTTTCCAAACTGTTCTTTGATGCACTCGTTATTATGTCCTATTTACCCATTGTCCAGATCTGCAGAATATGATGGCACTATATAAAGCTATATGTAGCATCTTGTGGTGTATTTTTATGCTCTTACACCTAACTTGCTCCACAGCCAATTGAAAGTTTGTTAGAATGTGATTTAGGCTTTAAAGTAAAGTAAATGTGGGTATCTGGTATTCATCCCTTTACTCAAGTAAAATGAGAGTTGTGATTTTTATCTGGATTTCACTCTGTGAAAATGAAATGTGAAAGGTGATGCATCATTTTATCTTATCTGATCACATTGACCCACCATCAAACATTTGATTTTGTTTTTAAATTACATTGAGGAAAGCTTCCATGTTTTAAACCCTAATATGCATGCATCTTTTCCCTTCCATGATTTGAGGTCAGAAGAGTAAATTTTGTTTATGCACAACCCTTATAAAACTGGGTACAGAATATCTAATCATTAATTTAACCAGTGGAATTGTTCCCTCTGACGTTTACAATCCTTCTGTACACATAACTCCACTAAATTAGATAAAAGGTCCCTGTGTATTATTTTTGTATAGTAGGCTTAATCTCTTGCTACTATCCTGAGTAGATAATCTATATATGAATCACATTGATGTGCTGTTCTATAAACCTTAAAATGCTGCTATAACTACTCTGCTAAACGTAATACTATCTGTAGCATTAGAAACATCCTTTTCCAGAGATCATTTAATCATGTGAACTTTTGTCGAGAACACTTAACTATCATGTGACACAAAAACAGGCAATTGTGTGTTGCTGCTATAGGCTTCTCAAAACTCTGTGCCATTGTTAACTGACTAAACATAATCTAAATGAGAGATCTGCTAAGGCTTATTTTCTTAGCATTCTAGAAAGTGAAATTATTGTTTTCCAAGTGGAACAGCATCTTTGTTTATACCACTTACTGGTTTGATAATCTGGCAAAATTAGAAGGAAAATTAATCTAGTATGAAAAGATCCAAGCATAGCATTCTACCTTGAATGTGGCGACCAGCATGAAAACTACTGGCCACAAAGTATTCTCTTCAATAGTTACATTATCACAGAATATCCCTTTAAAGAAATGTTGTGTTATAAAAAGGCATGAAGAAATTACTCGGGGACAATTAAAATGTTACTTCTTCTTACTATAATAATGATAAAACAAAAAACCCAAATATATATATAACAATCTATTCATCATCTCTCATGAAATATAGTTACAAATGTAACAAAATTTTAGGAAATGTAAAAAAAAAACAGGTTTAAAAATAAGATTAATTTCTAATGAAAAAAGACTTGAACCTTTTTTCCCCCATACTTCATTTCAATAATTATAATTGTGTAAGTGTGCTTTTATACTTAGAACTGACCCTTTTTCTTTAAAATGCACATAGTAGTATTTTAGTATTGCTGTGATTATTTTTTTTCACAATCATTTTAAGATAACAAGAATGCACTAGTTTTAAACAGGCATAAAATAATTTTCATCTTTTTTGAAATTTCAACTGGAAAAATATCCTGTATTTTTGATAAACTCTTACAAATTAAAAGTTAATTCAACCGACATTTAGCTATATTTCACAATAATGCATATTAGATTTTTATCACCTTTTCTCCACATGATAAAAAAATAGGTCAACCAAAATTTTAAAAATCCGCTTTCAAAGAAAGTTTGCAAATTTATTTAAATGGTCCTTTCTTTGAATTGATTTAATTCATAAAACACAAGAAATCATGTTTGAAAATAAATAACATTTAAAAAATGAAGAAGAAAACATGTTTTTTTGTTTTATTTGGAAAAAAAAGATTTAACTTAAAGTATTATAAAAAAAAAAAAACAGGGATCGGTAGTTTGAAATTTCATTAACACAAAAAAAGAAAACTGATAGATTAGATGTGACAGAAAAACAAATCCTGGTTGTCAACAGCAAAACTCGGCGCCATCTGATTCTTAGCGTGCAACATCCCAAATATTTTTTACGGCCAGATAAGAACCATTCCGGAGATCGAGTCTGCCTGTTTTTTTCCCACTGTAAAAAAAACCTTGAATCTTATTCAGTCCTTGATATTGTTTTATATATTAAAATAGTATTTTAACAATGTGTACTAATAAAAATCACAAATGTAAATTACGTATTTAATCCCTTTACTGTATTTGTATGCAGAATAAATGATTTATCCTTTGGTGTAATGCAATGCAGATGTTAACCATCTGTTTAAAAAGTTATACATTTTCGGTTCACTTAATGTTATCTGTACATTGGTGTGATTTTACAAATATATGAGTAGACTTAAAGTTAATGATCTTTTTAACAATGTCAAGCGTGTTGTCCCAAATGGACAATTTAAACCTGCAATGTTTGTGTCATGTGTCAGTAAAGTACATGGAACTGGGGGACCCGAGTTTAGAAAAGACACTTAATCAAAGTGTTAGCAGCACCTAGGGATATAATTAGGTTTCTTGATTGCTATTGACAACCAGAGTTTATTTCATAGTAGAAAATGGTTTTAAAACATTGAAAGCAAACTGAGGAAATTACATCTCAGTGTGGTTTCTTAAATGCATTACTCACATGTTGGAATATCCTACAAGCCAAAAATAAAATAGATAAGGTTTTTCCAGTTTTGAAATTCTGGATATCTTACCTAAAAAGGAAAAAAACAACACTAAAGCATGATTTAAAGATAATCAAAAATAATTTATTTTTTATAATGATACCCATATGGTAATTATACCCCAATAAGCACCATGTGTGTAAAAAAAAGTATGTTTTTTCTGTTAAGTGATTCAACAAAATTATTTAATTGTTTTTCTGCTCATTACTGTGTTGAAAAGGACTGTATTCCTTAATATTGTGGTAATACATTTCTTATAAGAATACTTCAAATACTATTTCTCCATAAGTCAAATGGGGAGGAGACCTCATCTGTCCAAAAACAAATGTTTTTTGTAAAGGTTTTCCTTTTTCAAGGTGGAGCTAATAAGATAACTTTTAGTAACAATCTACAATTCTCATATATTCCTTATAACAACAACGTCATGCAAAGAAATACAGTACCATACCAAGAAATGGAGAGTCATATTTCAAATCATACTCCAAAGAGTATATTACAAATGCATGCTTTACTTACAATACTTTTAGATGGTCTATCTCTTTGCGTTGAGCTTTTCCCCGGCATCGGGGTGTCCTGTCTTGTAACCCCCGGTAGAGGGGTCTCCTGTCTTCTATCCCCGGTAGAGGGGTGTCCTGTCTTGTTCCCTGTTGTGACCTGTATTATGTATATCTTGTCTGGTTATGTTTCTTGCTTGGTCTCTCTGTTCTTTGCTATGTGCCCTTTGTTCTCCCTGTCCTTTGCTCGCTCTGTCCCCCTTGCTTGCTATGTTTCTGCTATATCCTTTGCTTAGCTTCCATGCTCCCAGCCTGCAGCATCCTGCACGTGATTCTAGTGATATGTTTCATGCCTGCTCCAGGGTGCCTGCAGAATATCACTTTGTTTCATTTTGGACTACAGCTGCTGCTATGTTAGGGCGCTGGTATGTCGCTCCACAACCCTAGGTGCTCAACACCCGGGTGAGTGCAGTCGCCCTGCACCAGACCCTGTCCAACTCCACTACTGCACCGTAACTCCTGCACACACACTCCTTGGGCGCGCTGGGTCAATGCAGTCATCTGTATGGACCCAGTTCCGTGACAAATATGTTTTCTACTGAGCTATGGTATGTTTAGTATAGGTTGGTAAAGTGCATTTAAAGATGTGGACATTCCATGTATTTATTTAATGACCTTTACCATGGTAGATAATATATTTAGACTATATTTCTAAGAGTAACTTAAAGTACTCCTACCTGTTACATTTCAGAAAGGCACAATTAACATTGCCCTCTTCGTAGTTTCACATATTGAGGGCAATTCTACAATTTTTGTCTAAATACAAATGTTTAATCCACTTTACTAGATAATCCTGACAAAGGAATATTTTTGTTCTTGTAATCAGCATTACACTGCATAACAGACAACGCCAATGGAAACATTGTCTGTGTGATTGAAATTCAATATGTCGTTGTTATTTATGGCCATATGAAGAGAATTGAATGTTAAATGATTGAAAGCAACTCCAGATGTTCTTTTCAACTTTGGTAACCTTTCATTCAATATATTTTGTTCATTTGGGCATAAACTCTTAATTCCATCAGATTTCCTCTATTTTTTTCCTTTAGATATTTGACATCTGCGTTTTGTCCCAGTTGGATTTTAAATATTTCTCTATCAAATTCAAAAAAAGTTGGTTGGGTTTAAGATTTTCTATTTAACGTTTGTGAATGCATAGATAGTTGTCACCCATGTTTACACCCAAATGTGAAGGCATCCCTTATGTCTGGGGTGTAATATCAATACCTTGCTTACTAAAATGTTTGTAGGATTGGAAAGGATTACATTTATGTAATGTTTTGTTTCTAAAACTGACAAACTGTGCAATGTTAAACAAAAGAAGATTATATTGTATTTTTCATTTGCATGTTTACAAAAAACCTTTTTGTATTAAATGAAATACATATAAGCATCCTTATTCTTTTTTTTCAATATTTTCAGTCACCTGCATTATTAGTTTTGTTAATTAAGGCAAGTAGATGGATTAACCAATAATGCACAATATAAGAAATAAGAATTATATTAGTAATTATGAAGCATATAATTTATGAATGTAATTTCTCTTAGCTGAGTATAACTATTACTCAGCTATAGTTATACACTTTTAATGTTATTGCATCAAATTCCTAGGTGCTTAATGGTGTTTATCATTGTATATGTTGTGACAATATTTACAACTGTCCCAGAACAAGCTAAATATCTACAAAAAAAAAGCATGTCATTGGTTAAATTCAGAAGAAACAACATATATTTTTGGGCTCTCTGAAACTGTCGAGGGAGATTTCTTCTCATATTCCAGCCTATACCAGAAAGTTCTGGAAATTATAGCTAATTACCAGCCCTCCAAGTCTATATTTACAATCCAGTGCTGTTTGACCATGTCAATTCTTTGATTAAATTTAACACGGTCTCTGCCCAGATCTTACCCCCTTTCAAAGTCTACTGGGAAGTAGTCCTTCCTCTATATGTTGCTAGCTCATGCCCTAATGTCATGGCGGCAGGGAGCGGATGAGAGAAAGGGTGGAGTGAGAGGGGAGATGCGCAGTCACTCAAATCTTTTTCAGCAACCACTCGGTACCCCTATTTCCTCAGCACCCTGCCGCCACATGCCTTGGCGTAGCCCTAGTGGCCAAATCCCATTGGGAAATCCTATATAGTGCAGGATAGAGATACCAGGTATTCCCAACACACACACACCAAGGATTACCATTATAGCGGGTCAGGGGTATCCAGTACAAGCTTTTATATAGGTAGTTTTAGAACATATTAGAGGAATTCGCTTTAAAACAGCATCTAACACATAATCACAAAAGTAGCTACTGGTGTTCAGCTGTATAATGTCCTTAAATACTGTGACTTGATTATTCTGTTTATTCTATGGTTTAATATTTTTCTAGGTTTTTCTATATTTCATATGATGTGGCACATAGCACTTACAACATCAGTTTGGTGAACCAGATGTTTCTGTATCAATCTATTAGAGAAACTGATTAAGAGATTTACAGCTCTCTGTGATGTAAACTACCTTGGTATCTCATGACGTTATTCCTTTTTTTTGGGGGGGAGACATTGCTGTCTGGCTAATTGCAAGTGATCATCTTCATTTCCATCTACTTTGGTATTCTAGCCACATTCATGATGAGGTTTTTTTTAGCTTTTAAGAAACGTCTTCAAGAGTTTTCTGTTTTTGTCCTGGCCCCCAAATCCCCTAACTAGGCAAATAAAAACTAAATTCTGTTTATGGGACACAGTGTTCCTCAATAACATTTTTCATTTAGAGATCTCTCAAAAGAATTCTGTTAAGAAATGGCAAACGACGTGCGATTAGCCAAACTCGCATTGATTCTGTTTCATGCAATATAGTCAATACATTGTCTGATTTTAGTCCAACAGTAAAAATGACTTTTGTTTATAGGAGAAGTGCCAGAAACTTTTCAGACTTCAACTTAAATTAAAACAGATGTAAACAGTAACCTGGTTTCTGTGATAAATTCTAAAGCTGAAATCGCAAATTAAAGGAAGGGTGCATAAAATTGGCATGTCAGACTGTATTCTATTAGGACCGAGGCAGTTTCTATTACTATTTACCTACATGTTTACATGATTTGTGATTTGTTACCCTTTTTTTTCTTCTGTACATAAAGAAAAATAAAATGCTGAAAAAAATATTTTGTGTGCTTTCCTCCACCAAACTATTCAATATTCATTAAGCTTCAGTTGTACATTTCTCATTATCTATATTTTAGCAGTGTTGTTCACTTTTATAAACTAGAGGGTCTTATACTATTAAAAAGCATTGTCAAACTGGGGTCAAACTGTATTATTTTAAAAATGTGGTCTTATAGAATCCACATGATCTAGAAACTGGGAAGTCAAAATCATAGTAATGTATTCCCACCATATTTCCTTGGACAGAATGATAAAATAACATTACTATTATTTGGAGCATCACTTGTGCTTCAGTACCTAAACCTATAGCAATACATCTGTAGATAATAAATTATGGCAAGGTCATATAAAATCAAGAAACACATAGGCTATGCTGGAATCTGTTATCTTGAAACGTGCCCAGTAACAAGGAAGAACAACTAATTGATGTGTTATATACAGTATCTAGGGTCAACAACAGATGGCCAAACAAGGGAATTCACTAGAACCCTTTGAATGTAAATTTTTCTGTGCTGAAACACTGGATGTAATGGTGATAATGATGATAATGATGATGTAAATTCCTTGTGTGCCAAGGATGTTATATGCTACATTCTGAAAGGAGTACATGTTGGATCCAGTTGTCATCTGACCAATTTATTCAAGTTTCTGCTTAGTTAAGGCTTGGAAAGGAGTGAGAAAGCAGCGGGTCCTTGTGACGATGGACTACTGGTTTTTGTTTATTTCCTGTAATTTCATATGTAGGTGCAAGTGGTACCTGGGGTTCAGTTTTTATATGTACAACCTACTGTGTTTTGCACAGAAGTGAAGAGCAAACATTGAAAATTGGGGTTGTGATGCAAATGTGCACTTGAAAATATAATTGTATTATCTCCTTGGGTAAAGGTTACCAGCCTCCATATAATTTGGATGATTGAAGAGGGAGCAGTTGGGGGATTAATAATATAAAAAGTAAGCAGCAAGCCAGTAGCCAACCACTTTTGTAGACGTATGAGTTTCTAGGGATATGAGGAATTAACAAAAGGACACAGAATAGACACAGTTTAAGCCAGCTTGAATTTTGACTCATTCTACTCTAGTCTTGGTGAACCTTAGAGACCAACAACTATTCAACAATAAAGTGCCCAACTTTATCACAATTACAAGTTTCTACTCAACTAGCCTAGGGCCATATACTCCCCATAGGCCTTACCACATTACTAAGTAAAACAAAAAAAATTATGAGAACTAGCTGTTAAAAAAACAAACAAAAAAAAACAATATTACATTCAAATAAAATAAATAGTTGCAATACACTCGGTGCTGCTATTATTTCATCTTTTTGAATAAAAGCATGGCTGCTTGTAAGAGAGTGTTCCTTAAACAACTTTCACATGTGATCAAAGAAGTTATTTCCTTGGCTTTGTCTGGTCTAACATTGTAGCTGGATTGTTTTTAAGCTACTATTGGCATTTGCTCTCCTTGATTAAGCAAATGCAGACTCAGAATGGTAGCCTTTCATAGAGTATCAAAATAGTCATATATAACCATTTATTGGATGTACATCAACTATGATGCGAGTATGAAAGCATGCATTCGTGTATCACTCAGCAGCTTTGTGAAATATGCTAACAATGTTATTATATTTTAATGTTTTCTCTCAAGGTAGTCATAACTTTGTGTCTTTAAGCTAATGAACAATGTTATCTGCTTGTCGTTTAAAATATCTTGCTGTGATTAAAGTTAAATTTAGTCTGAGGCTAATAAAGCATGTTAAGCAAAACCCAATTCCTTTTCAAAATTAAATATTTTATTCCACAGAATTCTTTAAAGGGTTAACAGCTAAATGCAGCGTTTCTATTGATGGCAATTCATACCTACTTCTCCCAGCCAGACCTTGTGAATGTTGTTGTGCATACATTAATTAAATATGCAAATAGTAAATACAAAAAAATATATATATTAAGATGGGTATTTTGGAAATAAAAACCCATTGCTGTAAATGAACTAGAAGACAAACCAAGTTAACATTCCTAGCAAGGCAACTCATTCATCTTACTGCTCTCCTCCCTACAGCCCTATACTGTTCTTGTATATCCTGACCTGAGGCTTTCCAGACTCTTTATACGTTTTCCAAATGAGGAAAGTTCTCATCCCCTCTATCCTGACAGTCTTATGATAAATCATACATATTTGTGCTTGCTGTATTATGTTAATAGCTTTAGACTTTTCTATCCAGTACATGTGCCATATTTTCCTTACATCATTCACGCAATACAATCAATAATCTTTTATAATGTTTACGAAAATCATGACTGCAGTTACTTACCCTTATTCTACAGTGAATAAACAACTGCCATTCACTATATATCTTCTAGCATACTGTGTTATTTGACCTAACACCCTCTCTATCAAGGCTGGTTTTATAAAACCTAAAGTACCAGGTGACCCAATCTTCGGCTATCACTCTTTACTCTGCAGGCTTAGCTTTCCCACTGATGTTAATTCCACACTGTTTATGCTTAACTGATGTCCTTCAAATATAATACTTTCTGGAACTGAGTTGTCAACTTGGTGTGACCTGAAGGAAAATCAAAACATGCTTTTACCTAAAATGTGCATTTCTAATGGTATGTGGACTTTCTGGATGCCAATTCATATATAATCATCATAATAAAAAATAAATCTGTAACTTAAAATACCGTCACCTCAAATAAAACAGACATCCATGTCTCTGATCAACTGAAAGCCTGAACGGTTCATGTTCTTACAGAAACATAGCAAGATGGAATTTGACACCAAATAAGAACCATTTGGCCCATCTAGTTTGTCCATTTTTCTTGTAAAGACCCAGACCTTACTGCTGAGTATCAGGATAGGATATCATATATCAGATAAATGAAGAACTAAATTATAAAAAGGATATGCCACCTTACCAAGTCCTTCTAAGAATTAAGGTGTCAGTTGGAGAAGTCATTAATTTAATGGAGTAACAGGGAGTCTGCTGCTGCTCGATGGGCCAGTTTTAAGCAGGATCCCTGATCTCCTCAATTATCCCATTTACACATAATTGCTAAAACCATTGTATTCTGTAACTTGTGCCACTTGTCCTACTAAGCAGTACTTAGCAGAAAAGACGGTGGCCGTGGAGGTAGGTAATGGAGCACCAAACATAAATATACAAAAATAAGTCTGCACCCAGAAAGAAATAATTCAGGTTTTTTTGTCTAGGTTAAAAGTCAAGTTAACTGCTAAAACCATCATGCTGACGTCAAGAAAATGCACAGTCCATCCATCAAATTCCAAATGAACAGAAAACTGTTTCAGCCTTATGAGCTAACAATTCCTGGAAATTCAATAATGTAATGGTAACGACTGTACAGATGCAAAATATAATTAATAGAACAGCCTAGACAAATCACTTTTTACATTGTGACATAAATACATTTACGTATTTTTGGGGTCTTTGGGACTTAGGACCCCATCACCATACCTTGAAACTATAATTAAAATGTATTCTTGAAGATCGAATAGTTTTTAGTCAAAATGATCATCAAAGGGATCCAACAAAATGTGTAAACCCCATGTGAATATTCAATCTGATAAAATCTTCCTCCACCTACATCCAGCTAAACCCTTCTCATTTGAGTATCATAGGTGGCACAAAAACATCTGGCGGAATTACTTTTCTGCTATCATAGAATCATAACAGAAAATGTATTTTTGGAGATAAGAAGGAAAGATGTTGTACTTGAAGACCCAGTGTCTGGTTCAAAGCCCAAGGACATTTTTGAGTCCAGTATTACAGATATGTGTTGAACTGGTGAGCATCAGTGTTTTAGCACATGTTACAGATAACACTTATTATACATTTATTAAGTATGGCTTAATTAATGAGCCTTATAAAGGTACCATCTCATTTGCAGTGGTAATAATGATACATAATTAGCAAAGAATAAATACATGAAATGACTGTGTGTGGTTTTAATATGTGTCAAAATGTCTCTAATCGCATTTTCAGGAAATAGTGAGGTTCTGTGGATGTTATTTTATAATGGACTGAGTGGTCTGTGTATACTATTTGGCATGGATTCAGTATAAATAACATTTCTTGCGATCACTTAAGTATAGTTAAATAAATAAAACCTAAAAATATTCATTATAATGAAAATTTGACATACATCTGTATTATCCCTAAAATAATATTCTTAGACCTGTCACATGTCGAAGTTCAGGAGAAATATTGAAAGAGCGTGAGGAACAAGCACTGTTATCTAACTTATTCTATGTTTGGTTCTTGATCTTCGCTAATGAGCTAGGTTTTTGTGCATGGAAATCATCCCATATATAGGATATATATATATATATATATATATATACACCCATCTCAATACATTTATAATAATACGTCCCCCATTAAACCGCACAAACAGCCCTGACTGTCGAGGCATGGACTCCACTAGACCTCTGAATGTGTGCTGTGGTATCTGGCATCAAGATGATAGCAGCAGATCCTTTAAGTCCTCTAAGTTGCAAAGTGGGGCCTCCATGGATGTATCCTGGTGCCATGTGTTCTCCACGTAAGTGACGCACACACACTTGGCCATTCACATGATGTAAAATAACACGTCATTCATCAGATCAGCCACCTTCTTCCATTGCTGGTCCAGTTCTTATGCTAATGTGCCTATTTTAGGTTCTTTCGGCAGTGGACAGGGGTCAGCATGGGCAACCTGACTGGTCTGCAGCTGCTCAACCCCATACACAACAAACTGGAGATCTCTGCAGTGCACTCCGGAAGGAAATAACGTAAGTGTATCCAGGCGTGCATATAAAACCAAAAACTTTATTGATCCTCTTGAAATTCCATACGAGCAAAGAGTCCTCGTTTTATGTGTTTCGCCCATATGGGCTTAATCATAGACCTATGAGTCAATAATGTTTTTGGTTTTGACATATTGAAAACTAATGGCATAATCCAATGAAGTGAAGAGGTTTTTTTGCACAATTCTTCCTGAAGATATCCAAGATTCTAAATATTGATAAAGGTGTCAGTAACCTGGATAAAACACTTGGAAATAAGAAATGCAATTAAATTATGACCTAACCGTATTGTAACTACTGTACCGTTCATTCTCTGAATACAGAAACGTGATTAATAACTTCCTGGAAACTCAGAGAAGTTTAAAAAAATTAAGTGAAAATTAATGCAGAACATTTAAGACTGGGCTAAAACGTGTAATAAAACCTAGTTATTGTATATTTGTTTTGTTGGCCTTTTCCACTTACATGTTGACCCAGCGCACATATTCAAATTCAGCATATAACAAACTACATGTATCAAACTGAGGGGCATAACCCAGTATCCAGTAATTAGGCATCCTAAAGGACTTTAACCAAACACATCGGTTACCGCACACTACCTAGTCACAGAGAGGATCCAGTCTTTGTGTAAATGTTGCCTAAAGCCCATGTTGGTCTAGACACCCTGAGAATTCTTGTGAAATTAGAAAAAAATATATACATTGAAGTTTTAGGTAGTGGTCCTAGGTCTTCAAATCACCTCCTCTCCCCTTTTTATTTTGGCCTCACCACACAAAAAAAATTCCTTGGAACTATTTTTATTATTCTAGCTTTCGCCCCTCACATCGTCTTTTGCCCATTTGTCAATTCCCACAAGGCACCAAGCATTTTATTTGGGTTCTGTTTATTTTTTTTTAATCCACCAGAATATTTTTTTTCTTGATATTTCTTTATTTATGCAAGAGTTTTATTAGTGAGTAATGAAGAATTTTAGCAATACAACTTCCAAGCACATTGCATACTGTTTTCCCCTACATGACTATATTTAGTTCTTAGTAGAATCTTTTACTCTCATTTACAATCTGTCTGAATTTCTCTCCAAATCCCAAAACAAAATAAATGTTTTAAATGCTGCCCAGAATATGTCTCATTATCCTTGGAACAGATTTGTGTCAGTGGATATCTGAGACTGCGATTCTACAAGGTCCTTAACCCTTGGCTACATCACTTGTAGGTGCTCATGTTTTGGACAAATTATGCTGTTAAACTGTATTAATACTGTATTAATATTGTATACATGTTACATTCCATTTAACATGGAAAACATACTTTTATAAGGGAAAGTGATTTATTTTTTGAAAAGTTACTCCGACCGAGGTCTCCGGTTTAAGCAGCCAATTAGCTTGATGATCCATGATGAATACCAGGTTTAATTTACTAAAGCATAACTGATACTTTTAAAGAACAACTATTCCTAGGGGGAATGTCGAGGTTGGTCCTAATTATTAAATAATTAATTGATGACATCATATTCAATATCTCTCCAATTTAGCTATTCATACTTCAGGGCCAGCTAATCCATTTGAAGGAGAAACTTCCCAGTTTTTACAGTTAGTAAACATATTCTGAAAACAGCAAGATGTAGCTGAGGTTGTCTTTCAGCATAGATCTATGACTATGAAAGGCCATCATGGGATGAACCTACTAAGAATTTATGAGCCAGATTACATTAAGATCACAGAAAGACACAACCTCAAAAAAAAATATATTGAGGATATATTGAGGATTGGTGCAATAAATGTTGACAAACATTTATTAGAATGGACCTAATTAGCAGCTGTGGTCATCAGATACAAGCAGCTGGAAGTGAGTTATGGCAGAGGTGACATGTCTGTTGTTTTTGAATTCCCACTGGAAAACACAGATGTTCTTGAAATTATAAACAATAGTTATGGGTCCGGAGATCCAAACTTTCACCTGGAATAAATCTGAGTGGTGATAAATTTGCTTTATAGCAAAACCATCGTGTAATACTGTAACTTTGATTTGCGTAGTGAGACTAGGTTTTATGGTACACAACAGCCATTTTATGGCTTCCATGCCCCAATTCTGGCAATGCGCATTCTAGAACAAATACTGCTAAATAATAAGGAAACAGTAATGCTGAGAAAAGGTAAAGGGTGGCACCCAAAGTCACTTTGACTTAAATGTTACTCCTCATGTCCATCTGGTGTGGTCAAAAAACATTTGGGATGTTCCCCAACAATCCACATTTCCCTCCATTCTTCAGTTTTCCATTTCAAACAATAATTAGTTTCACTCACCTTTCTTTTGTCTGTGGTTTTCTCTGTGGTAAACCTAGAAGAACTCTGTAGTTCTTTGTGGACATCCAACACATCAGCCTTTAAAGACCCTAACCAAAGCTAGCCTCTTACTTGACTAATCCCATTAAGATCACCACTCGGCGCCCCTCGTTCTCCACCCCATCAAAAAAAAAAAGTACAGCGTTTCAAAGCCGCTCGCTGACGTCATATTACGGCACTCAGCAGTGAAGCAGCGGGCACCGCAGCAGTGCAGGAAGACAGAAGCCTCGTGCTCCCGTCGCTGGACCTCAAAGTGATAAGGGAGGGAGAGGGGTTAGAAAGTGATAAGGGAGGGAGAGTGGTTAGAAAGTGATAAGGGAAGGAGAGAGGATAGATATAAGTAAAGAGTGTGAATTAATGTGTGGATGCATTGAGTGAATGAGGGAGAGCATGAGTTAATATGTGAATGTATTGTCTGTATGAGGGAGAGCATGAGTTGTCTTGTATGAGGGACAGCATGCGTTAATATGTGGATGAGTGTTTTGAATGAGGGAGAGCATGAGTAGTCTGAATGAGGGAGAGCATGAGTTAATATGTGGATGAATTGTCTGAATGAGGGAGAGCATGACTTAATGTGTGCATGAATTGTCTGAATAAGGGCATGAGTTAATATGTGGATGAGTTGTCTGAATGAGCCTCTGGGACCAAGATGACACAGGCAGGGTGTATATGGGACAAAGATGGCACAGGCCAGGCTGTTTGGGGACAAAGTTGATTTGTGCTGGGGTATTTGGGGACAAAGATGGCAAATATTATGTGTGTTATCTGGGTGCTGGTCAGGTTCTATGTGGGCAATGTGGACGCCAGAGCTGGCTATGGGGAGTGCAACCTGTGATCTATGCCTGTAATTTAGGAGGTTTTAAATATACCTTTTAATGACGTGTTTTTATGTGAATTCCAATTGATCTGTGCCTGCAAAGCTGGGTTTTTGTGTTTTTCTGTAGATCCATGTGTGCGATGCTACGTTTCATATATTATTGTTGTATGCCTGCAAAGACAGGATTTGTATGTCTGATTCTGTTTATTTGATATATACCTTCAGTGCTGAGATCACAAGTGAATTTCAAATGATCTGGGTTTGTGTGTTGATCTATACTTGCTATCGGCAGCAGGGACTAATATTTATATATAATAAATGGGCTTTAGATATTTGGACAGGGGCGCAATTTCAGTGCTTTCCATAGGCACTATTTTCAGTAGATACGCCTCTGATCTTGAATACCAATATATTAATCAAATAGTTACTCTAAGATAACGATACAATTATTATTTTGATAAATAACCACTTATTTACCAGAATTAGGAGTGTCTGACGTAAGTATCTATTAGGCTTGGCCTGGAAAACAGAGACAGAACGCAAAGTTGCAGAATAATATTTTGAGTAATGTTCCCTTGAACAAGCGATGGAAAACCCCAAAACAACCAATATTTTATAGGACGTTCATCATTTGAATACATTCTCAACAACACAATCAATATATTGAAAAATAGATACAAATACATGTAATATAGGAATAAATGTGTTCGTAAATATATATATATATATAATGTAAAAATCTGATCTACATTAATAAAACACTGAGAAAGAACTAAATATCTAAAGTAAATGTTACTCTAAATAAAAACCCTGACGATACAGAAGACAAAAGAACAAGGAGAGGCAAGAAGTGGAGCTGCGGAAAAGGAGACAGGGACATGGAAGGGGTTGGCGAAGAAGGTAGGGAGACATTGAGAGAGAGTGTGAGAAAGAGTGGATCAGGGTGAGAGACACAAAACCCTCCTAATTTTGTCGGAACCGGAAGGGCAGGAAGCAAAATGTGTTGACCATCATCTAATTTGCAGAGTACTTGTACAAGAGGATTTTATTCCGAGAGATATGCAAGAGATGTAATATTTTAAAACAGCCTCTAGATGTCACTAAATCCTGCAAATGATTTCATTTTAGGCAAAAAATGTTAGAGAATACAACAGGGCAGCAATACAGCAACATCAATTTACATGGGGTGATACTGGAGGGAATAAATACACACACTTATATATATACAGTATATATACAATATATATATATAAGCATGTATGGTCATAATACTCCACCAGTATTTACGGTAAAAAGAACATATAGAAAAAAAACACTATATGCTTCAGTGTATGAGAGCTGGGAGTCATTTAATTAAGGATTGCTAAAGGCAATTTCTACAAGTTAGTAATAGATATAAAGAAAAAAAACATGCTTTCATGTTGTTTATGCCAAAGTCTGACCCTGCCATCTGAATATCGCAGCTGGAATTGAGAGTCATCAGACCAGGCAACGTTCTTCCAGTCTTTCATTGTCTAGTTTTGGTGAGCCCGTGTGAGTTGAAGCCTCAGTTCCCTGTTCTTAGCTGAGGAGTGGCACCCGCTGTGGTCTTCTGCTGTTTTAGTCCGTCTGCGTCAAGGTTCGACGTGTTGAGTTACTGTTGCCTTTCTGTCATCTCGAACCAGTCTGCCCATTCTCCTCTGACCTCAGACATCAACAAGCTGCTCACTGGATATTTTCTCTTTTTCGGACCATTCTCTGTAAAAGCTAAAGATGGTTGTATATGAAAATCCTACTAGATCCGCAGTTTCTGAAACACTCAGTCCAGCCCGTCTGGCACCAACAACCATGCCACGTTCAAAGTCAGTTAAATCACTGTTCTTCCCCACTCTGATGTTTGAACGTAAGCAAGTTGTCTTGACCACATCTACATGCCTAAATGCATTGAGTTGCTGCTATGTGATTGGCTGATAAGCTATTTTTGTTAAGAAGCAATTGAACAGGTATACCTAATAAAGTGGCCAGTGTGTATATATATAGGTATATTTACTGCACAAAGTCCATTGCAGACACCATTCCGGAGAATATTGGCCAAGCCTGGGCTGTAACCAGCAGTTTCCATACAAAGCACTCTCATAAGATGGTCAGCACTCCATGGTTTTAAGTTAACACTTACTCTTTATTCAAAGTCGATCGTGTTCAGTCATTGCTGACTTTCATCAGGACATACCATGTCGTCCACTTGAGCGGCTCTGCTTTTTCTCTTCCATCTTCTTGTTTGTCTCTTTACTTTCTTGGCTCACTGGTTCTCGTGTCTTCTTTCTTTGTCCCCTTCTAAACCTGACCTCCTGGTGAACTTCCGCAAAAAAGGCGGAGCCTCTGGGAACACCCCCAGGATTGGCAGACTGGGGAGAGGGTTTGTCCAGAGCTCCTATGTGTACCCGTTTTAAACTGTTACTAATATAATGGTTATGCACATTTTTGCATCTATGCAATCTCTCATGCATACATTAATATTCCATCTAGCCTTTTTTTTTTTACATACATTATAATATTGGTCACTAGGATACCATAAAATATGTTTCAGAGAACACGCTTGTATTCATATTATCATTATTTTTCTATAAAATGTACTTTCATAGATGCATCTGTTTTCCAGTCACTATAATAACATGTAGCTAATGTGTAAAAAAATAAGAACACATATTCATGATACTATAATCTGCTTTAAATAGATTTGTCCCAGTTGATTGGTGGGTTTTGGAATACCGTATTAACTTTTATTATAGTAAGCCAAAGGACCATAGTTTAGGCAAGTATTATTTATTTAACATTTTGCAAGGCAATAAATTACTCTCATAAAAGAGACATCTGGCAGTTCATGTATTTTGGCTTTTGCATCTCAGAGGCAATTTCTCATTTCATGTTGTTACAATCTGCACTCTGATATAACGTGCAAACCAAGCCAGCGGAAACCACAAGAGGGTAACTTGTCAAATGTGCTTTAGTGACAATGTGTTGATAGAGTTGGGTATTTAGCAGAGATTCATATTTATTTTAATATATCTAATGAAAATAATAAAAACCTCACTTATTCACATATGCCAGAGGATGAAAGGTAAAATATTATATATATAGGAAAAAGATTACTTGAGGTAAGAAAATTAACTATAGGTGTACCCAGGGCCGAGTAGAGTGGGGCAACTGCCGCCAGGCGGCACTTTTTTTTTTTTTTTTTTTTTTTTTAAAGCGGTGAGGAGAGAAGCGCCCTGCTTCGGTCTCGGTGACGGGTTTGTAATGCCTGAGAGGGCGCGGAGATGACGCCATTTCCGGCGCTCAGCGTTACAGGCCGTCACGCAGAGGACCGAGGCAGGGAGACTCGCTGCAGGACTGCTGAAAGGTAAGTACAAAGGGGGGTAATGGGGGGGCGGCATTTTAAACTTCGCCCCAGGCGGCATTATGTCTTGGGCCGGCCCTGGGTATACCTTGGGCTCGAAGGTACCACCACAATATAGAAAATATATATCAAAGAAAAGTTAAACAATTCCAAGTGCTAAGTAATGACCATGGGTTCATAGGCAGCATTCCTCCAAGTTGAATTGATGCCAAATAGCTCAATTTTTGTCTCATCTGACCACAACAATTTCACCCAGTTCTCCTCTGAATCATTCAGATGTTGATTGTCAAACTTCAGACGGGCCGGTACACGTGCTTTCTTGAGCAGGATTTCAGTCCTTCACGGTGTAGTGTGTTACCAATTGGTGGCTATGGTCCCAGCTGCCTTGAGATCATTGACAAGATCCCCCCGTGTAGTTCTGGGCTGATTCCTCACCGTTCGCATTATCATTGAAACTCCACGAGGTGAGATCTTGCATGCAGCCCCAGACTGAGGGAGGTTGACAGTTTTTTTTGTATTTCTTCCATTTGGAATAAACTGTTGTCACCTTTTCACCAAGCGATGGTCTTGTAACCCATTCCAGCCTTATGTAGGTCTACAATATTGTCCCTGACATCCTTGGACAGCTCTTTGGTCTTGGCCATGGTGGAGAATTTTGAATCTGATTAATTGCTTCTGTGGACAGGTGTCCTTTATACAGATAACAAGATGAGATTAGGAGCACTCCCTAGCAAACTGATCATGTCTTTGTCAGTGAGCAAACGTACAAAATCAGCAGGGCATCAAATAGCCCTGGTTAGGCCTACGGCACTGCCGAAGCCTTATATTGCACTGGCTCCTCGAGTCCAAATACATAATTCCCAGGTATGCAAAGGAACAACAAGCTGGTGACTCAATAGATACACCAGTATATTGAATCCATCACATCTATGTAAGTGAGCCCTGGCATCAATACTCATTAACCTTGGGGTGGTGGTAATATGTGTGTTATCTGTTATACATTGATTTGTTTTTTACTGCAAACGTTTAGCAGTCATTTGAAATATAATCAATGATCTTTCAGTCTACACATGCTTTGTTGGCTTTTATATGGAAGGTAAAATTTTCAGAACCGGCTTGCCATATTACTTTTAAAAAAAAAAAAAAAAGTATTATAGTAGCACCGGGCAGCAGCATCAGCATGTAGCGGCCATTTAGATAAGATTTCAGCTGGCCTGGGGGGTAATTGCCCCCTGCCCATCCCGTCCCTGGGTATCCTGATTTCAGAAATACCTAATTTATATTGATTTTCCATACTTTCCCAGCACTTACATGGAGGATGTTAAATAAAGTTAAACAAAAATAAAAACGGTGTTTTCATTTAAGTCCCGTGCAGGGGCGCCGAGTGGTTGCTCGTGAAGTTTTCAGCAACCGCTTGGTCCCCCACTCTCCGTAACTCCGTCGCGGTGCCAGCGTTTTGTGCTGAGCGCCGGAATTATTCTGGCGCTCAGCTGTGAAGCGTGCACCGCAGCAGAGCGGGAAGACAGACGCCTCCCTCTCCGACCACAGGACTCCGGCAACAAGGTAAGTAAGGCTAGGGGGTAGATAGTGAGAAGGGGCGGGGGGGAAGGCAGTGAGAAGGGGCAGGGGGGAGATTTTTTTTCCTTACTTTTTTTGGGATGGGGGGGCGCCAGAGGAGTAGTTCGCACAGGGCGCCAGAACACTTAAGGTCGGCTCTGCCCTCACGTGACCTGATTGCTTGTGTGTGTGTCATGCGGTCACTGGATATTGTTGCCACTTCTGCTTTATGCCACTCTTTAAGGACAATACTAGACCAGAGAAAATCCTTGAAGACAAAAAAAAAATAAAATCTGCTTCTTTCTTTTTTTTTAGTTCCCCAAGTACCTCAGGATCTGACCCTGAAGCTTCACCTAACTGCTGTTTTGGTCAATCCCATGGTTGCCGCATGCTTTTTGTAGCATTATTTCTCAAACCTCCAGGTTTCAATTTTCATTGGTACGTTCAAATGGTAAAAAATATTTAAAAATTCTGTTCTTTTCACTAACAAAAAGTGGTGAAATTAGACAATTTTATGTCCTAGTTTTTTTATCTCCCTTTTTTTCATCCCACACGTCTGAACAACAATAACTAGGAATGTAACAATATGTTAACTCATAACTTAATGGGAAGGAATAAACAACATGCAGATCCTGTAAATAGGAAGTTTAGCAATCGTTTTCCAAATGTATACCCATTAAAGGGTTAAACGGAAAAACCGACTGACCTATAACCATGTATCAATATCTCATCGCATTTTGGCTCCAGGTTTTACATTCGTCCACTAGATGGCGCTATAAGAAAGGGAATTAAAATACAGTGGGACTACAGACGAGGTATTTTCCGCTACGAATATTGATAAGCCATTGTTCATTAATGCACTGTGGTATGGTACAAACACGTTTTAGTTTTAAAAGATCAGATAAAGATCATATAAATTAACTTAAGGCCCACACGTATCTGTTTGAATTATTAAAAAATAATTGGATTTAAGGACAAATCATTGTGCAGAGAGGTTTTTAAATTAAAGGACATAATACAGGTTACTACAGCTCAATGCTGTATGACTGATTCTCAGAATTATGAAGATAATTTAAAAAAACAGCCTAAAACAGCAGTACTATGCGATAGTTTGTAATATTAGATGAAAGCATTTATTGAGACAATGTGGCAGGGGTACAAGGATCCTGTATGTTCACCCATGCAAGGCATGATAAAATGTAATTATTTTATATTGTAGTAGATGGCCTTATAAGATCCACTGGAAGTATGAGCGCATGTGATTTGCTTAGCGTTTGATGCAAAGCGTCTCCTGCAATGCAAATTTCTGGGGGACAGGAAAACAGAACAAATGCATAAAGAGGATTTTGATTGAATCCCTCCATGCACCTGAGTGCAAAATAAGGTGGCACTGTATACAATATATTAAGGACATGTTACATGCTGTAATACCTTGCTACTGTTTATTGAGACAGTGTTATTGTTTTTGGCTAATTACCAAGTGTGAATGGGTTAAATGATTAAACCCACTTTACGTTATTGTATAGGCATTAAAAATATCATTCCCCTATTGTTAAGGTGCTCAGTTGATCGGTTCAAGCAGCCTTTGTTAGGTTGGCTACAGCAGATCACAGATTTCATTGACCTCAATTTAGAAACTAAATCTCTCTTTAGATATTTATATCTCTTCAGACAATCACGCCATTGTCAGACAAAAAGCACAAGGTGCAGGTTGCCTTAATTGATTTATTTATCATTGTCATGCTAAAAGATATAAAGGGACACAGTTTCTTTTCACCAAAAGTGGATGAAAGGTTAATATGAGATCAAGATTCGATAAGGCTCAGAGTTATGTATCACATACCTTCCAGTTTATTTAATCAGATATAGTACCATAATTCAAAATGTGATAAAATTATTCATTTGCCGATCTACACAAAGAAAATGTAAAGAAACTCAAGATCTGACATTTTATTCTGTCATTCTTCCCCCAAAAAGCTTCATCACATGAAAAGAATACTGGACAGTACTAAAAATGAATCCTGCTTATGTTTGTCTCACCACTACTTAAGCAATAAATTATTGTTTCTGGAATGGCTTACGTTTATGAAATGTGATACCTTACAAAATTCTTGGATAAGGAGAACGTTTTCACCCACTTCTACTGTAGATATTTTGTATGTCTACCTTACTTGCTTAGACTCATTTACACCAACACAGCAGAACAAGGAATAATAAGCCACAAAAGGAAGATGTCTAGCAGTGGCGTAACTACACGGGTTGCAGCGATCTCAACTAGGAGGCCCGGGTGGACTGTGTGTGAGCATGGATGTGTAAGTAGGGTGAGATGGAATGTGTGTTAGTGAGCATGAGTAAGTGTGTGTAATTTGTGTAAGTGTGTTTAGATGTGTGTTCCAGAGTGTATGTTGGAGGGGGGGCCGGCATGGGGCAAAGAAGGCACAGATAAGCTGTCTGGGGCAAAGATCGCACAGATAAACTGTTTGGGGTTTAGAATGGCACTCACAAGTTGGTTAGGGCAAAGGTGGCACTTTGAGACATGTTGCTTGGTGAAGTTGGGGTCTTTGGGGCAATTTTTGGCACCATGGCCATGTGGTTTCTAGTTTTGCGCCTGATGACTAGAATGGATCATGTACTATGTTTGAGGTGCAAGAAGTGGCAGCAGAGTAGCCTGAAACATGGAATAAAAAGAGCTGATACTTATAGGGGTCTTCTATACCACTCTTTTCTCTCTTCTCACATTTTGACTCTGATATGCTGTAGCAAAGCAGTGCATTGGAACAAATCTCCTTTTTTCCTGTTCTAGGGTACATAAGCATTCATGCGCTTTACAAACATGGGCATGGAGTGACATTGGAGTCCAAAAGTTTAGGGCACGGGGCCCTGGAGACCTAGTTATTCGGCCCTGGGCTTTATTTTTATTTCTCTGTAATAATAACTAACTAGACCATTATGATTCATACTATAAGTATATGTTTACCAGATTAAGAATCCATGAACTCTTACATTTTACATGATAATGCCATTCTTCAATATGGTAAAGAATATATGTAATATAATTATTATGAAATTGAAGTTGAATCCTCTTTCTTAATTGTGATTTTCCCATGTGTCCACAACGTTTCGATTTCTTGAGTTTCTAAAGAATATTGACATACATAGCGTGGTAGTTCAACCCATGGAAAAACTTTATCATTGCATGTGCAGTAGATTCCATTGAAAAAAAGAAATTCCTTTTATCTGTAGCGGAAATGAAAATAGAAGACTCAGAATTTAATAAAAATGCTATATTAGGTCAACAAGGCTACATTTGCCAAGCTAAATTGTAAAGCCTTCATGACGTAGTTGAAGAATAGTTCTTATGGAATGTGGAGGAGGGAACGGAGGATAAGATATGTAAGAGACCTGAGACTCGTTTTAATAGGCTATGACATTAGAAGGTATTGTAAGTCTAAAGTGATATAATCAGAGCCGGCCTTAAGTGTTCTGGCGCCTGTGCGGACTACTCCTCTGGCGCCCCCATCCCAAAAAAAAAGAGGAAAAAAATCTCCCCCCCTCTGCCCCTTCTCACTATCTACTCCCCTGCCCCTTCTAACTATCTACCACATCTCCCTATCCTTACTTACCTTGTTGCCGGAGTACTGCGGTGGGAGCAGGAGGCGCCTGTCTTCCCGCTCTGCACGCTTCACAGCTGAAGCATGAAAGGCCGGCACCGCGACGGAGTCACGAAGAGTGAGGGGCGCCGAGCGGTTACTGAAAACGTCAC
>VKOC01017147.1:0-45347 GCA_009364415.1 Spea multiplicata
TATAACGGGTTATAAGGACGGGATTAGTTTAACGGGGGAGAGTATATAATATATAATATGAGGAATATACAGGATATAACGGGTTATAAGGACGGGATTAGTTATACGGGGGGAGAGAGTATATAATATATAATATGAGGAATATACAGGATATAACGGGTTATAAGGACGGGATTAGTTATACGGCCGGAGAGTATATAATATATAATATGAGGAAAATACAGGATATAACGGGTTATAAGGACGGGATTAGTTATACGGGCCGGAGAGTATATAATATATAATATGAGGTATAATTGGAAATTCCTTGAATGTGTTTTTTTTTTTTACTTCTGAATCAATACCACGGAGGAACTTGATGTTTCTTTTTTCAACCTAAATTACCATGTAACTGCATCACTCTGCACGCGAGAAAAAAAATAATGGATTTCTTTAAAAAGGAGGCAGAACCCCCATAAGAACAGTAGACGTGCAAAAATGTATAAAATTAGTAAAGCAGGATAGTAGCCGGTGCGCTCTCATTATTTTAAAGGTCCGCTTCCACACCAAGAGGATCGAAATCTTGTACAAACTTGGTTTCCTGTGTCTGAGTAACTAAAATGCAGGAAATAATATTCATTTTTTTAAAAAAAAATTACAGAAGCGCTACAGGACAGACAGCAAGTGATAAAAATGTGTTATTTGTTAAGTATTCTCACATTCTGCTCTCAGATAATATGAAGCGAGTAAATCTGGGTGGATGTTAAAGAATAACAATCATTATTTTGTAACCTGCAGGCAGTGCAGCGCTGCGCCTAACGGAGTAAGCGCCGAAAAGCGCTCCCCTCTGACCTGCTGCTTTTCAAAGGCCAGCCATCTTCCCCTCGAAATAAGATGTTTGCCGCTATGATATCATTTTTACAGATCGCTACCATTTGACGCTATAAATATACATTATCTTCCCTTTCGGTGCCGGTAAGCGTTAAAGCTGCTGTTCCACTGAGAGGAAACATTAACGGTGCGCTCTAGTGTTTTAAGCCGTCGTCGTATTATTTCTTCTAAAGGTTCTTAGGCATTAAAAACAATGCAGAAACTTAAGAAACTGTTTTTTGGGGCTGTTTTTGTGTCACATGACAGTTAAAGGTACGCTATATAGAAACATTGCACATAAGCCCCATTCGGCCCCCGTCTAGTCGGCCGTCTCCTGCTGTAAAGACTCAAAACTTAATCAGGCCTTGGTCTCGTCTTAGATTCAGGAGCCGTATGTCTATCCCATGCATGTTTAATACCCTCACTGTATTACCCTCTACCACTTCTGCTGGGAGGCTGTTCCACTTATCTACCACCCTCTCTGTAAAGTGAAACTTCTTTACATTACATCTAAACCTCTGGGAGAAGCCAGCATTCATCTTTAAGTCCCTATAAACTGTATCAATATGAAATTCACATCCACAGCACTAACAAGGCAGCTTAATTTATTCAAGAATGTGTTAAAACAATGTAAAAACATAAATATATATTGCCCATAACAGGAGCTTTTCATAAAAAAAGGCATTTGGAGAATATCTCAGTATAAAGCGAGGATTCTGCTTTAGTATTTAGGCTAAAATGTAGTTGATTTCTTTTTCATCATCACTCAATACAACTTAATTCCAAGTTACAAGTGTTTTTTTTATATTAAAATGTATAATTATAATATGATGATATTTATATAATAATAATGTTTATATTTTTAGGTCTCATATATATATATATATATATTAATTACAGATGGAAAAAAGTACATTATGAAGGGCATTTGAGGCAACGCATGAAATGTGTATCCATTGCGCTATTTGTCCAGTAAGAACAAGAGCCGCTCAGAATTATAAACAGATAAAGCCACTGCCTGGGCATATATTAGTAGTCTGCGCATGTCCGCACGCCAATTATCAGGTCTGACATTGAGAGTTTTCTAAAGATAAGAAGACCCCTTTCAGTAAAGAGACAGTTCTGAGCTAGTGTCTGCCCCTCACATTTACTAATTATTCTTATGGATTCCCAGGATATTTGTACCCCCTATGTGTCCCTGTTTAGTATGGCTATACTATGCCTCAAACCCGCTCTGCCCCTCTTTCCTCCCTTGATGCCCCTCTTTATTGAGAGCTCAGAATTTTTGCTGGGTATGAGCGTATGACATCATAGCGTTACGGATGCAAAAGATAAAGGCGAAGTGTTCCCACACTTTCTCCATGAGTCCGTCTGCATTATTCTGGCTTTTTGGAGTACTTCCGCAAAAGGGGCGGAGCAAAGACACGAGCCTCAGGGACAGCTTCTTCCCTGTTCCTCCAATCGAGGGAGAGGCGCAGAGGCTCCGCCCCTTTTGAGGAAGCGCTCCGTGAGGCCTGGTTAACGGAGCTGAAGCCAGGGAGAAGCAGACAATGAAAATAGACAGATGAAAGAAGACAGAAGAACAAGAAGAGGCAATAGAAGAAGAAGAGCTGCAGAAAAGGGCAGGGCCCACCTTACCCTTTGTTTCTCCTTCATGTTTTTGTTATGTCCTGCGTAACCCATTGTGTAATGATACAGAATATGTTGGTCCAATATTTTCTCCCACCCACTCAGGTAAGTTTAACTTCCTTCTATTCCTTCTAAGCCTCTGGCCCTCTAGTTTGACCTCTCTCAGATAGGCAAAGATCTAGACAGCACAAGAAGTCATTCCCGCTCTTCTGTTCTGGAATGATGTTGGTACTTCCTCCTGATTGGCTCACACAGATGTCCATTACGCAGAGTGTAAAAGTGGCTTGTGGTTAGCGAGTCCATCGCTATGACAACTGGAGGAGTTCTGGTGCCAGGGTTACACTTTTCAAACTTTATTTTCCTTTAATCGTCTCAGAAATCATTATTTATCACATGCCGCGAGTGACCTTTTTGATTTCAATCGCTGCTTTGACTTGTTTCACGCTCGCGGTAAATCATAGCCTTGTGTTATCATCATCATCATATAAATTAATGCTTTACGTGAACTTTAATTTCTACATTTTCTTCAGCCAGCGCAAGCTAGAAATCAATGTTTGTGTTACGTTATAAGCAATCTTAAATAAACGGCAAAATTACAAATACTTCAGATACTTCAAATACTTCGGCCATCGTAGGCACTTGAGAGCTGCGTGGTCTCTGTAGATTTTCATGGCGTCTCTTCTGCAGATTCCCCCCATTTGCCCGTTTCCTCACCCCCATCTTCCTCAGCCGCTGACCACTTCCACTTCTGCCGACGGTTCCCACATCTTCCGACAGCTCCCACATCTTCCAACAGCTCCCACATCTTCTTCATCATCTTCTATCCATACTCTTCTATCTTCAATCTTCTACATTCACCAGCGTCTCCGCGGACGTAATCCAGCTGGAACTTCCGCAAGAATGGCGGCGCTTCAGGTAACGTCCTCTTCCGATCCTCATATTGGGAGAGCAGGCATCACCGAAAGTGCTATCATTTTGCCCTAACTTAAACTCAGGGCAATATGGCGACTCTCTCCCGATAGGAGAAACTGAAGTGAAAAAGAGAAGGTAAGGAAACATTTAGAAAGCATGAAGCCCCCGTCTAGTCGCCCGTTTCTCCTGCTGTAAAGACTCAAACCTTAATCAGTCGTTGGTCTCGTCTTAGATTCAGGAGCCGTATGTCTATCCCATGAATGACTGGTCGGGAACAGGAAGCATTTTATTTTTGTTTTGTTACCAAAAAATCAGTTATGTTGAGCAAAAATCTTTTGTTCTCTGATCTCTCTGACTCCCAATGGAAATTCACTTCATTTGTCGTTTCACATTAACCTGGAGGGGTCACTGAGGAAGGACTAAGTAGGACCCCTTCATGACTAAAGATGGTCCTGCTTTTAAGACTTTCCGTGCAACAGAATATATCATGTGTCTTACTTGTTTATCAATCAGGTTAATTATATAGGAGGTATGCTGCAGTTCTAGAGTTGCAGCTTCTTCTAAAGGTAAGTGAGTTGCAGAATGTACATTCCTGGTAGGTGGGACCGTATGAGACACTGGAGTGCCCATTTAAATATCTGCAACAGGTTTTTATTTTGTAATTTCATATTGACCATCTATTTCTGGCCATGAAAAGGTTAACAGAAAATAAAAAAATATTTCCTGATTGTGTTAAAAAAAAAAAAGCCTACATTTTAAGATTGTTAAATTCTTATTTGTTGATCACTCACATATTTAAATTATAAAGCTGTTTTATCGCCTATAAAAATATGGTTCCATAGGAGAAATAATAATAAAAAAAAAAATACTTAGAGGCCATTAACTTACTCATAACATAATGTTACACTTTCTATATACGAGCAAACTATATCATTTCCAATATTCAACTCTGCTCATTATCCTTCAAAGGGTTAAACATTTCTTTTCTAGAGAATGACAAATTCTGTGTCTTGAATTTCTTGAATTTGTGTTTTTTTTGTTTTTTTTTTTAACATTTTAGTTTCAAGTTATGTTTCTTTTTATCAAAGCAATGTAAAAGTACTTTGTAGATTGTATTGCATTGAAGAAAACCAGCTTTAATAAGTTGGCCTATTTTAATTAATATTTTTTATTTCTTCAGTATAGTCAGTTTCTTCATTTTTTGCAATTAACTAGAAAAAAAAACCACATAATTAAATTTCCAAGTAGAAATACATTATATATACTGTATATATATATATATATATATAGTAAATATACAGTAGTTACGCACATATATATATATATATATATATATACTGTTTGTGCTACTAAACTTTTTACAATTTTGCAAGAATTTTAGAACATTTTAAAAATGTAATTTAAGATTTAAAAAAATCTGTAAAGTTTAGTAACTTTTTAGCTGCACTTTTCATTTCAAATCCCATGGTTTTTAGGGGTACATTTCCTTTATGCCCTACTACCGAAATCACCCCAATGTATCCCAGAATATCTACCTGATTTAATAAAAGCCATGAGAAGCTATTTTTAGGTTTGATTTCCAATTTGCAAACTTTAATGGCTGTTTAATAATTTACAGAGACATTGTGGTGAGTACAAAATATAGCGATTTGTACAAAGCAATTCTTAGCTGAAACCTTGAAACTGGATAGATCATGAAGAACACTGAGTGGGACCATCATTTCGCTTTATGTACTATATCATCATCCTTAGAATTTAGATATTTAGCTCAGTTTACGAAACACACTATTTGCATATAATGGTCTATTTTTAACCAATTAATTCATTTTTTTTCACTTAAAGGTTGTGTCTTCCTAGGTAGACACGGTGGCACCACCATCATTCATTAGCATAGATACCTAGTCCACGGTGGTGGGCTAGAATATTGTGCGTCATCTCAATGGCCATGTTGGCGGTTGTGGGGTCATCTAAAATGGGAATCATCACTTTTACATAGGGTTGCTTTTAATACAGGGGCAGCTGTACCTGTCCATGGTCACCTCGGGGCCCACCGCCGATGTCTCTTGGCCACCGAGGTCTTATGGTTGAGGTCTGCAAGATGAGATAGATATCTGTGCAGCTGGGCTAAAGTTATTGACTAAGCTGGAGGGGTCACTGAGGAAGACTTGATTGGGACCCCTTCATGATTGAAGATGGTCCAGCTTTTAAGACTTTTAGTGCAACATAATTCATTATGTGTCTTACTTGTGTCTTACAGTTTAATTATATAGTCGGTATGCTGCAGTTCTGGAGCTGCAGCTTCTTCTAATGATAAGTGAGTTTGGGAATTTCTTGCAGATAACTTAAAAAATAATGTACATTCCTGGTTGGTGGGCCCGTATGAGACACTGGAGCGCCCATTTAAATATCCCCTATAGGTTTTTATTCTGTGTGTCGGAAACAACATTTTTCGTTTTGTACCGTTATAATAATTTATTGAAATCGTTTTGCATCTTGCATTTGTTTTAATTACATCCAGAGCTGTGTTATGTCAAAGAAAAAATGGTTTATTCACAGTGTGTTCCGAAAATGAGAACTTCTCGCAGAGCCGGCTGCTGCGCTGTCAATGAAGGATGGGTTTTTTTCTGCGCAGTCTAAGAGATTACATCTTGGTGGGTGAGCTTAAGTGCTGATTTTCTGGTGAGAGAGCTAATTATGCATTCTTGTTTATTAAATTCCATTTTTATAACAGGTAAGGAACCGTATATATTCTATTATTTTAACCCGAATGCAGAGTGCTGTAACAAGAAAAAAAGATTAATTAAAAAAAAATGAATTACATTTAGTGGTGGTTATCTGTTTCTAGAGAGCCTAACATAAAGATTTGGATGGACCCAGTGTTAAATATAAGATAAATTATGACATAAAGGAACACAATATGTACAATCACCAGTTAAAGAGACAGTACAATAAAAAATGAGTTGTTATTGCCTTTATTTGGCTTTTTTTCAGTTTATTTACTATACTTACCTGATCTTGGCGGCAGATCAGGTGCTGCAGCACGCAGCCAATGACTGGATACACGCGGCTTCCCGCTACGTGAGCAGGAAAAAAGCTGTCGGCCGCTATGATGTCATCGCTTTGGAATATATAGAGACATTATCTGCTTCCCAACAGCACAGCACTTCAATCTTGCTTTTTGGCTCTGGGTAGCTGAGTAGGTACATTTTTCAGATCTTCAGACCCATTGAGCTCAGTGTGTGAATCATGGAGCTGGCAATATATTTTTGTTGTGCCGGCGCTGAAGAACAGGCAGCGTCATAGGCTTTTGAGGCCACAGAAGTGTCTCCCATCTAAAGAATATGACGTACGCCAATGGTCAGGACATAATGGTTCCGGGACAAGTAGACAAGTAACTGGTCCCTTTCCTTGGGTGAAAATAATGTTGGATGGCTTTCTAGGGTGGGGGTGAGACCTAACTTGGGCTCCTTGCCTCCTGACACCTTTATCCTAATGCTCAGTGAGGCTGAGGGGGTATTCCATCAGGAATATAACAGCTCTCTCCCATTTGATTTCAATATCAATCACATGTGAAGCAAGGAAAGGGATAGGTGAGTGTTCCCATCAAACTGATCCATAGGAAGTCCTATGGATCCCCTTTTAAAAAAAATATTTAGTAAATTCTTATTTTTACCCTATTTTGGGTGGTTGAAAATGATGAGAGTTGCAGAAGAGGACATGCAAGTTCTCATTTAACTTGCATGCCCTTACATGCGCCCCCTTGCAAAATGAAAGTCCCAGGCACTCACACACACCTGCTAACAACCTACATGCAACCTCAGTCGAGTCTGGTCTCAACATCTTAGTGAATGGACCATGTGTATTTTACCAGATAATTTTATGGAGGGAAAAAAACATCCATGTAGCAAAAAAACAGCTGTAATATTTTCCTTAAAATACAGTTCTTTTTCAAAGATTAATCATTCAAAGATTCCTCATTCGCTAAATTCAGATAATGCTTTCCACAGGCATTTAAGAATATTTATGTTGTATGTAAACTGGGCTCTGCGCTGAATGACTGGTAATTGCAGATATGCTATCTGTTATTATCCATTTCCTATTAAGACAGACAAAACCCAGACGTGTTAATAAATCGTCTTAACAAGATCATTCATTATAGAAACAGACAGATTCGGCACCGCATTCATTAAAGTCTGCAAGCAACTTCATAAATGTTTATAAAACAATGAGACAGCACCTTAAATGAGGAAATCTATCACATTTGTAAAAAAAAGCAAATGTTATGAGCAAAAACCGCATGCCCACATGAAAAAACCAACCCAATGGTGAACTATGGTGGAGGAAGCATCATGATTTAGGGCTGCTTTGGTGCCTCCGGGCCTGGGCAGTTTGCCATCATGGAGGGGACAATGAATTCCCAATTTTACCAATGTATCATACAGGATAATGTCAGGGTGGCACCAGATGAAGCTCAGTACAAGTTGTGTAATGCAGCAGGACAATGACCCAAAACATCAAAGTAAATCTACTACAGAATGGTTCCAAAGAAGAAAATCTGCCTTTTGGAGCGGCCAAGTCAAAGCCCGGACCCTAACCCAGTAGGGATGACGTGGAATGACCTTAATAGAGCCGTTCACATCAGACGTCCTAGCAATATGGCTGAGCTCAAGCAGTTCTGTAAGGAAGAACGGTCTAAAATTTCTCCTCAACGTTGTGCATGTCGGATCCGCAGCTACTGGAAGCTCTTGTTTGAGGTGTTGGCTACCCAAGGAGGTTCGACCAGTTATTAAATCCAAGTGTTCACTTACTTTCTCCACCAGCACTGTGAATGTTTAATGGGTGCGTTCAATAAAGACATGAAAGATGTTTATTGCTTATGTGTTATTAGGTAAACCAAAGGGTTCCTTTACCTTTTCCTGCCTTTACTGTTTGGACACCTGAAATGTTGAGGGGATCTGTGATTACTTTTTTCCCCTCCTCACATTACCCTGAAAAATCACCAAAAAGACTTTGTAGGGTGAAGACTGGCGGAAAGTGAGATCAGCACGAGCAAAAATGAAAAAAATGACTCAAAGTGGGAAAGACTTTATTATAAAGCTTGTATCCACAACAGAATACATAGATAAATAAACAGTGATGGTAGAACAGAGTCAACTGGCCTATCTAGGCCGCCATTTTGAATCACTCTATTTAATAATTCATATTTCACCTAAACATTCCCAAACAGTCTGTACAATGTAGAAACATATGGAGATTAAAATGGCTCACAAGAGATTAAATTAGGTTTATGGCAGGAAATTTCACCCAATTTCACCAAAACTGTTCAAGGACATGTTTTAATGAAAAAAATCCAGCAGGGCGCATTCACATAAAAAGCATAAAAAATATTAAACTAAAATAGTATGATACTGTATATAGAGAAATGGGTGAATTGTGCTGAAAGTGATATCTGCACTCATATACGCCGAGAATAAATAGTCACATCAGATCCCGGGGGGGCTTATGGTCTTCTTCTTCTTTGCCCATGAGATAGAAGGAACTACTATATAGATAAAATACCACAATAAGTGGACTTATTGACAGTAAGTAGTGAACGGCAGTCTCTCTGTACCCAATGAATATCAACCAATCGTCAAAATGAGTTTTTAATACGTTTTTAATGAGTTTTTAATTCGACGGAGAGTCCGGTGACACTGGGCACGCTCAATGTATCTGATCCTGCTCTGCAAGACAAAAAGTGTGTTGTTGACAAAAGTTGTAGGCATGAAATAGAACTAAATCAATGGCTTTGTATTCTGGCCGGCGATCCTGATCCCCCGAGACCTTCACCGAAATGGACTAAATGACTGTCTAGTTATTTTAGGACACGTTCCAATACAATTATTTGGACCAGGGAAGTACACAACATGTATCCCAGTCCTCTATTACACTAAAGACTTTGCTGATTTCCCACTGGGCGATAATCTCGTAGCCTTGATAGATTGATGTTCCTTATCGGTTAAGTTCTGCTTCTGTTGGTATTGTACTAAAGCCAACACGTACTTTCATTGTCTTTCTCATTTATTTCGCTCCGTGTGATGTACGGTGCAATAAAATATTTGATTATGGCTCACACCGGCTCAGCGGACCTTTGGCGCTAGCCAGTATGGCGGTTATCAATTCTCTTGTTTGGACGCGGCGGTGTGATCGCGGGGGTCACTGCATTTATCTGTAACAAACAAAGCAGCCGTTAGACTCTTGGGGAATTTTTATTTGATGTTGGTCATTTTTTACTAGAATCTGATGATTTTAATATCCAGCTTCAGCTCTGAAAAAAGCAAAAGGAAATTACTTGTCATTGGATTTTTCTCCAACATGTCATCCGCCATCTTAAATTATGCAGGTGGACATCTTCTTTCCCGCCATCAATACGTTTGAAGTATTAATTACTGAGGATGTAAAGATAAGCAGGCAAGGCAAGAAAGCAGGGGTGTCCAACCTGCGGCCCTCCAGCTGCTGCAGGACTACATCTGCCATACTCCTAGAGTATGAGCTCAGCCAGCCCCTTAGCTGAAAGAGCATTATGGGAGATGTAGTCCTGCAGCAGCTGGAAGGCCCCAGGTTAGACGCCCCTGTAATAAAGTATCGAGAAAGCAAGAAGGATAATGACACATTGGAGAGAGAGTTCAGAGGCGACTAAAATGGGGAATATTTTGTAGGAAAAAGACTAATCGAGCTCAATATGTCCGTCTTGGAGGAGAGAAGGAGTGGGATGGGATAGAAATATTTAAATAAATAAAGGGATTTATTTAGGAGAAAAACGTATAAAAAGGCCATAATCGAAAACTGAGGGTCCAGATGCTTAGATAGAATGCAAGGAATTTTTACTTTACTGGGAGGGTGGTAGATACATGGAACATCATCCCAGCGGAGGTAGTAAAGGCTGATACAGTGAGGGGATTTAATCATGCATCAATCTAAGAGTTTTTATATCAGGACAAAATGGTAGACGAGAGATCTGAAGAGGCCATGTGCGATAATCTGTGCAAACTTTATGTAAATCAATAGAACGGTTAGCATTTGACATTGAGTGTCAGAATTAGGGCATTTTCAACGGGTGATAATAATTTGCATTTTAACTTCTGAAATTAAATGCGTTTGTCCTGAATTCATTTTGACTTTTCTGTATCCTTTGGAAACATTTTCAAAACTGGTCTCTGTTAATCTTTTCTTTTCAGATAATATTTTAGCCTTTTATGTTTTTCACTGTCAATAATGGGGATTTGGATACCAATTAAGATAAAAATTTCATTGGGGACTAATTTGGTGTCATTACTGGAACCGAAATGGTTTCTCCTCGAGTCTCAGGGTTTCTCGGCGATTCTTATAGTCACAAAATTTTATTAACGCTAAAAGACCACTGTGTGTACCAAGGGCACTTAAGGTCACCTTAAGGTTCCCTTTCACTTCAGAGGCTTTTAAATATGTCCTACACCCAAAACTTTGCATGCCCAATAAACATGACATTATACCCGACAGTCGGACATTTTTCAGGTTGTCGGGACTGCCAGCAACGATCAAGAAGCGCAGAAACATAAAATTTGACGTCAGATAAAAAGAACGTTCAGCAAATGCCTGGTGAGCCCCTACCAACAGCGCCGGCGGCTTGATTTGCCCGGCTGCATGCTACGCGAGCAAAAAAACGTATTGTGCCGCCACACAGAACCAGCCGTCGGCCGCACTTACATCATCAGGCACCTCTGGTCGTAAATGGCAGAGCTACCATCGTCATCGTCAATTCAGCTTTGCATTTGGCCCATCTAGACGACCTGTTTTTCCCGTTCCATCTAATTATTTGTGCCCATCAGAGTTCCAGATGCAGAGTCATTACTAAATCGTGTTTTCTTAGAAACCCAGAACCCGCTGGCACATCGGCCCCATCAGGCCCCCCGTCTAGTCTCCCGTTTCTCCTGCTGTAAAGACTCGGACCTTAATCAGTTGTTGGTCTCGTCTTAGATTCAGGAGCCGTCAGTCTCTACATTACAACCCTGCATTTACAAGCTTCCATTTCTCTTGGTTCTGAACAAATTACAAGGAAAAAACAATGTATTTTCCTTTACCAAAAACTCTAAGAACAGAATATTATAGTTTATTTCGTTGTTTTTTCTATTTAAGTGAACGTTCCTTACTCGCGTCTTTCGATGTGCTAAAGATGTTATCATAGCGGTCTTTTTCTTTGAGCTTTTCTAATGCCGTTACTAAATTACTGAGATGAAAATCGTAGATTTTCAGTGCTTTGGATAAATGGTGGAATTTCACCTCTTAAGCTGCCGCAAAGAGGCAAACACAATGGCTCATTTATGCAATGGGATTTTAATGACTCTGACGGCTATTCCAAGATGAAAATGTCAGAATGGCAATAAGGTATAATGTAATATTAAATCCATATTTTAAGAGCTTACTTATAATAATCATTTTGCACCATGAATTATGCATTTGAATATTTAAAACAAATTAATTATTTAAATCCACCTTTTAAGCCATTTAGCCCTGCACACCTTATTCCATAAGTTGAAATAAATACTTAAAATATCTATTTTCTTATTTGACGTACCGATGCTATTTCAATTCGTTTCATTATTATTTATCAATATTATTATTATTATTATTTCAGTCTCAAATATCGAAAATTGACAAATTAAGGGTTTGTTTAATAATAGTTGGATAGCAATTAAGATCAAATAAGAATTTATTTGTTAAACCATGATGAGTTATTGAGGTCGATTTTATTTTAGCGTGTCAGTGATGTCATTGTGCGTTTTGGTGGTACAGAAAAGTCATGACATCACAAGTTGTTAGGGCAGTGTTCTGAATTCATGGCATGCTCCCCTATTCAAAATCTATTCTATATTATTTTATAATTGGGTTCCATTATATTACTGAAAAAATGTATATATTTATGACAAAAATTATATTATTGACCAAAAATGTGCATTCTGGCGGCACATTGGCTGTCGTAGTGGAGTGGCTTCATTAAAAAAAATCCAGAAAAATGCTATACAAATGTAGAAGGAATATTTTTCTTATTTTGTCTAATTATTAATATTTATTGACTTATATATTGCCATTATTTCGCGTCTTGTTATAGAATGGATACATAGCATAATAGAACAAGCTGTGAATCACATAACAATTAAGACTTACAGAAACAAAATGTGAGGAGGGCCTTGCTCAGGTGAGCTTACAATCTATATAATGATAACGTGAGGTTGGAGAATGGTGAAAAGGTAGGCGCTTTGGTTATTTATACCTCAAATAAGAAACTCAGAACTTATATTTTCAGCTATGATGATCTGAAGGATGATCCCTTGGTTGAAGCTTATTGAACGGCCTGGGATGTCAGTCTCACCATTATTTTTTCAACAAAAACCCTTTGATCTAAGTAGATGAAGCCATAGCAGGCATTGATGGGTTTTTTTTTTACATCGGCAAACCTAAAGAAACCAGGAAAGTATTCGGAAGACAAGCAATGAAAAATTATTAGAATAATAATGCTGAATAGTAAATGCTGTCTTTTTAATACTTGTTTTTATTTTTGTTTTTTAATTTAATTTATTTATTTTATTATTTTTTTGTGACTGTCATCATATAAAAATCAATAGTTTCTATTCATGAAACGGAACTGGATTTATTTATCTTTTAGAGGTCTCATGACCCTAAAAAATTTCATTATAAAAAAAAAAAAAAAGATTTTAGGAATAAAATTTGGGAACTTAATGTTGAGTAACTTAACAAAACTGTGAAAGGAAGCTTCTTCCCACACCACAGAGTGAAAATATTGTCTATAAATCTCACCCAGTTGGAAACCTGAGACATGTAGGCTAAAAATTGGGATTGTGGAACAATGGTAAATTACTACTGCCTTAAGTATAAGTTGGGTCACTAACCTTAGGAATAAGTATATTATTATTATTATTATTATTATTATTATTAAAAGTTATGTTTTATTCATTATGAATGTTTTTGGGATTCTAATCAATTTCTGCTTTAAGAAAGTATCTAGCAGCTCCCACACACAACACAACAGGAAAGAACGGAATGGATTTTTATATTAATACTGAAAAATTATGATATCTTGTATATAGGTGTGGGAATTAGGATCTATTATGGTAACCCTTCATTCATTCGTTAATGTGAATGTCCAAGCCGTTAATTCCTTAAGATTCCGCCCCATCCTCATACGTACTCTACTAGCTGATCATCAGTAGATGATGGAAAAGAGCAAGATTTTGATACGGAAAAGTGCTACTTTCCACCATTTTTGGATTACAGGCCAGAGTTTTTGGCCAGTCTCGTGTCCTCATGGCATCTTCCTCAACTCATGCAGAGACCTAGATGAACCGCCAGCTTCAAGACCCAGGCCAAGTTGCAGCGCAGCTCTCCTCATGCCGGTGGTGCAACTGGCTTAATAAAGGGGCTGTATTTATGTTGCAATAAATCTGAAGTGCCTGTTATTGTACATTAGCTCAGTTAATCCCCTTGGTGGTCTCTGTAATGTTTCACTGCAGTATATGGAAATAGATTTTAGATGAATATATGGCAAAAAAGGATAGTTACTCTCTAATATAAATGGAAGCCCAGCCAGAAGCAGTAATTAAATAAGGGTCAAAGAAAGTAACAATAATATAATAAGTGAAAAAGACAGCCTAGGGACTGAACATAAGCTCCAAGCAGGGCTGACTTTTTTGCAGGAAATGTATCGTTACTTTGGAAAGTTCAGCAAGTTCATTTTTTTCCGTTTAGCGAAATGGGTTAGTAAGTCATTTCGCAGACTCGTCTAATGATACATTTTATCACTAGAAAGCTTATATCCGTTGGAATCGATGTGCTGGTATAAGAAGAATAAAATAAATCCAAGAAGAAGCCCCTCCTGCCATCATGAATTAAAGGTACCATCTATTAGTGTCTACTTCACCAGGAGAACATAGGTTTGTACTCTGTGGCTTAGTAGGAGAATATGTATCATTAAACGATTTCACTTGGAGCGTATGATGCGAGGTAAGGCCAGGAAAGGTCATAGAGAAGAGAATAGATTATAAATAAAATAAAAAGTTTGAGTTTTACTTTTTATATGTTCCTGCTGGGAGATAAAAAAAAAAAGTGGATATAGAAGCAATAATTGTTAGCCTTATTTGCATGCGCCTACCCAGAATCCCTTGTGGTTGTGGCAGCACCATGGGATTTCTGAGGGAAAAACAAGCCTTCTGGCTTGTCTGGTGTCTGTGGATGAATGTATAATAATCATGTATAATAATCATCCACAGACACTACTACCCCTTAAATTTAAGTGGAATCACCTTTACCCACCATAACTTATGTAATGGGATTTCTTGGCTACCCCAAGCCTTAACTATTAAGCCAGTATCATAACCTAATGCTGTTGAGTTCTATTAAGGACAAAATAGCTGTTAATGGGTTTTGATGGCTTTTTGGTCTGTTTGCTAAGACCAAGTGAGTACCTGTGAGAGGTAAGGTTTGGTCCTCTGGCTTTAGGCCTGGGAATGCATGAAATCCTAAAATATGAAACCCTTGCCAGAAGGAGCCAAGAAGACTTGTTCTTCCTGCAAGCCTTTATGGCTGAGGAGGGAGAGAAGGGGTTGCATATCCTTTGTGGTTGTGACCCCAGAAGAAAACAAGTGTCTGCTGTGGCTTTATAGCACATGGTATTGGCATGTTTTTCTTCATAATGAACCTCGGGGCTTTTAGAAAACATTAACAGCTGTCCATAAGCGGGGATCTGGCACCGCTTCCTGAGTTTTGTGTAAAGTCTGTCCTGTACAGCGGGGTAATTACTTTCAAGGGATCCGTGTATAAAGTGAATATAGAGGTAAAAGGTGAAAATTGTTAGCCTTATTTGCATGCGCCTACCCAGAATCCCTTGTGGTTGTGACAGCACCATGAGATTTCTGAGGGAACAACAAGCCGTCTGGTGTCTGTAGATGAGTGTTTAATAATACTTCTACTACCCCAAAGATTTACTTGAACTCCATAAATTCAGCAAATCTTCTTAGAAACATTTATCAAACATAAACGGGAATCTTCTTGTGGATCAGGACGTCGAAGTAAATGAAGCTGCTAACGCTTCCACGGCCATTTCTGCATCAGATGAATTGTAATATTGTTATTGGTGCAAGTTCATTTCACCAAATTTTAAGAATTTGATTGAGGCAATAGAGTTTCTTCTTGACAGTGCCGCGTTTTTATTTGGTCCCTAATATTTATTGTTCCATACATCCTTTTCGTCAGTTTCTCTCGGCAACTTCCAAGAGTAACCGGCTGGTCATTACTTTTAATTTGTCTCAAAGTCCGAGACATTGGCATGTAGGTTGACGAAAATAACACATAAATAAGCACCTTGGCTTATCGAGGGACCCGGAATCACTCTATGTCTATAAAAATGTCAGGTTTATGATTTTACTTTCTAAACATTTTCACGCCGAGGTCTTAAAGGTGGGTTAAGGACATATATTGTCCTAATAAGATGGTTGAAGGTAATATTCAGTGCTATATTAAATAGAGGAGAAACTCATATCCTTGGTTATTTAATAAAGACAAGCACGTAGATCAACTTAATAATAAATATTCAGATGCATTAAAGGTAGGCAGATTCCTCCAGCTGTTCCCTTCTGATCTCATCCATAGTCCACTCGCGCTTGAAGAGCAAATCCAATATGGACAATAAAAGTTTTAGAGGCTTCTACGGCTACACATTTAATGACCTTGAAATAATCACTTTCAGTTAGACAAAAGGATCATGGGAATATATTTTATTTGAATAAATGCAAATGAGCACACTGCCACATATGGCTAATATGTCTTTGGGCAGAATGCTGCCCTCTGTTGGTTATACATTGAGTTAACTTTGGATTTCAAGCATATGGAACAATGCTACTCAATGTATCTTACCAATAGAGGGCAGCATTCTGCCCGAGAATATATTAGCCATATATGGTAGTGTGCTCATTGGTTTCCAGCAGGGGCCCCCTGCTGGCAACCAATAGAGGTGCTCATAAGGACATTTAAACTCCTGATGCCAGAACTGCTGCGGTACGCGTTAACCCCGTATTAACCCCTTAACCGGAAAAAACGAAGAAAAACAAACATGAAGAATTCTGGGGGATTATTACTGTATACAGTGCTGGGGGGTTGTTACTGTATACAGTGCTGGGGGTTATTATGTATACAGTGCTGAGGGGTTATGCTCAAGGAGAAAAATTTGGTTGTTTTTTTCCCCCATGGGACTCCCCCTTTAAATGTCTGTAAATTTTTCACTTGTCAGCCTAAGCTCAGCTTCATAAAATCTTGCTAGTAACGTAACACAAGCTGACCATTTCGGTTATTTTGGAAAGCTATCCACATTTTCACTTTCCCCAAGAGTGGTTCTTTTTTGTATTATTAATTAAATGCTTTCGCTTTTTAGGGAGATAACTGACATAAATAAATATTAACATTTTAAATATTCATGACTATTCCTCTAAGCATTCCATCAGAAACAACTTATTTCCCCTTTAGGTAACCATAGTATCGGGGATAATTATCAGTTTTCAGGTACGGAACTTTATTTCTGCTTCTGAGTCAGAATCGATTCCTGGAAATGTGCATTAAATCACCCAGGTGTCATATAGACTTCACCCTATTGACTAAACCAATATATACATAATAAATATATTAAATATATATTATATATATAAATATATCAATATATATTATATATATATATATATATTGATATATTTATATATATTTTATTTATATTTTTTATATGTATCGGGTTTGTTGATTTGTTGACTTTTTTTTTATTTCTCATTGACCGGAGGGAAAATATTCGACTTTTTTCCGAAGGGCTTCACTATCAATTCCTGAGTCAGACGGATGACTAACCCAAAGATCTCCGGCCCGGAGTGCTAAAAACATTATCATATATTACGTTGCGCATGCAAGGGAGAAGGTCATTAGATTGCAGCGTGTGGCATCTTGCTTTCCGGAGGATGAAAGTATTTGGAATGAATTGAAGTGGCGGAATCGCCGAAGCACATCAGTGTACTCTGGGCTTGATTGATAAGCTTATAAAACATTTTCAATTAAAGTACTTTGGTGGTTTTAGAAATTGATAAAGTGTTTTTTTTATATAGCAAAGCTTAAAGTTCAGGGAAACTAAGTTCAGACATTATTTTTATTGCTTTAGCATTAAAGACATCAGGGGAGGAAAAAAAAGGGTAGATGGATCTGGGTTACGAAGAAGGACTAGGTTAATTATTTAGGGACGCGTGCCACTGACAACAACCAATCGCTGTTAAGCTTCTAGGCCTTGCAGATAAAGTAAATACATTTTAGCATTTTAGAAATTCTGTTGCGTGAATTTGCGTGAATGTTCTAAATTGGCCCCGATTATTCATTTTCTGTATGATGATGATGTAAGCACATTGGCCCCAGTGAACCCGAGGTTATTACAGAGCTTCTGGGGTAAACGTTTCCTGTCTAGGTAGAGGGTGCGACATCCCAACCGCTTTATTTTCTTGTCCCACCGAGAGCCACCATTAGGAAGACAGAGCTCCTGTGTGTCCCACCGCATGCTCCTCCCACCTCATGCTTCAATCCAATCATTGGAAAGGAGTCACTAGCATACCGGGGATCTCTCCGGGTTTGCCAAGACCCGAATCCTCCAGGTTGCGGGAGCGAGGTCTTGACACGCCCTGCTCCCCGCCCATTTTCCCTCACCCAAGAATCCACAAAAACTCTGGTTCATTCACTTATCATTTCCCGTCTAGACTACTGCAACACTCTTCTGGTTGGCATTCCACTGTCTCGACTCTCTCCTCTACAGTCTATCCTAAATGCCGCTGCTAGGCTCATCTTCCTTGCACGTCGCTCCTCTTCTGCTTTCCCCCTCTGTGAAACCCTCCACTGGCTCCCGATTACCTTTAGAATTAAATTTAAGATCCTGGTACTGACATATAAGGCCATCCACAATACTGCTCCTCCGTACATTTCTGACCTCATTAGCAAATACTCTCCTACTCGATCCCTACGTTCCTCCCATGGGCTAAAGCTCTCCTCCTCACTCGTCACCTCTTCCTTTTCCCGTCTACAAGATTTCACTCGAGCTGCCCCATATCTCTGGAATCTGCTCCCAAGGAACCTTCAGAATTCACCCTCCCTCCTGACATTCAAGAAACATCTAAAAACCCACTTCTTCAGAGACGCATACCATCTTAGCTGCTAGAACATCCTTGTCATCGATACCCCCCACAATACCTCTCACCCTTCCTCTATGCCTTATGTTTGTCACCCCATTTTTCCCTCTAGATTGTAAGCTTGCGAGCAGGGCTCTCTCCACCAAATGTATCGGTTTGTCTTAGTCTGTCAATTCTTGTCTTGTCATATCCCTTGAATTTATGTATTGTATTAAGCGCTGCGTAAACTGTTGGCGCTATATAAATAAAAGATAATAATAATAATAATAATAAGTGGGGGTGTTTCCCCGCTGACATCGGTGGAACCGCCTGCTGATGTCAGTGGGCAGTCCTGGCCGCCTCCCAGGTATGGTCACCAGGCTCCAATCGCTGGAAAGGGGCCACCGGGTCCCGAACCCCAGAATATGGTCATGTGGACCTCAAAGCCTGCAAGGACACAGACACTTGTAGGAGGCTCCAAGGGCCCATTCACTGGTAGAGGGCCACGAGAGCCATTGAGGGTCTTGTGACAGATATACTAATTATACCACCTCAGATGGTGGCCCCCCACCCACTACAGCTAGGCCCACATTCTCTAATACAGCTCCATTTTCTCCTTAATCTCCAAATCCTGCATGAAATTATGTGATGTAATCATACCTGGGACCTTTTTTAATGAGCTGACCCTGAGACTCTTGAAACATTAACCCTTTAATTGCCCAACAAGAAGATTTTACCCAAAATTGCTCTAATACCAGCCCATTATTGTCATTATTTAATGATAAATTTAATTGAGTCACCTGTATTCAAGCTGGGATATCTGCCATAACATACTACCAGCAAAAACACCACCCGGGAGTCTTGTATATGATCACGGCGAGGTGGAACAGGAAGTCAGACGGTGTGACCCCGAGAATCTGCCCCTTCACCCTGAGAATGGGGCAAAAACCATGAGCGTTCCCAGGTATGGATGTCATTTCCGGGTGTCAACAGTGTTAAAGTTGACTTCAATTTACTTATTTTGATATCTTTGTAGAGGCAGAAGGACAATTTTCTTGGTTTAACGTTATTTAAACAAATGCTTAATACTTATTTGGGAGTTTTCCAGTTGAGATATTTTGCCTTGGAGCTCTTTGGGAGTTTGGTTACATTATTTCCACCCCTTCCATCAGCTATTTTTTTGCATGGTTAGGCCCTAGAAAAGCATTATGCAGATTCACAGGGCCAATAAGTGTTTGATGTATGGACTCCATAATGTAACGTAACATTCTACATGCTTCAAGAGACATCGGAGTAACAAAAAAAACAAAAAAAACGCTCTGGCAGATCCACGCTTAAAACTTAGTCAGGCATGTGACCACAAATATTTTGTTAGAAACTAATGAAAAATGTCACTCGGGCTTTGTCTTTATTTCAGTGATCATTTGTTAAATTCATGCGTAACATGTAAACGCCATGGGTCAGTGTGCAGTAGAGTTGGACGCGGAAAGCGCCGATCTACTAAATGGGTCAAAGCGTGTGGCTCATCGCAAGCATCTGCAGGACGACCCAAATTAAATTATTTTTCCTTCAAAAACTAACTACCCAATCATCTCATTAAAAAAAGAGATTCGCAAATTAAAATAAAAGAAGGCAGCTGAGACTCAAGGAATCTCGGAGACCAACGAAAGCAGCAAACTTCAGCGAAAACCATTGACCCGAGAAGGAACAAAGGGACCTCGGCCACAGACAAAGCCTCACGATTCGCTTTACAACGGGCACCCAGGTGCCTATTATAAAATATTATACGCCAATTAAAACCTCCCTCTGTACAACTCCTTTTTGCAAGGTTCCCACCCATCATACATAAAGAGAGGAAAGACCGGTAGTCATAGACCGATAACCCTTATCAACACTGACATAAATCCATATGCGAAGCTCCAAGCAACTTGGCTAGGTCCTTAATGTGCAAACTACTACGTTGAGGACCAGGTGGGGTTCATCCCCAGAAGGAGGCTTCAGATAACATTAGCAGGACGGTCGGCCTGGTCGAGATCGGTGAACAAGAGGGAACACCTGCTGCGATGCTCGCAGAGAAAGGCTTTGACCCGGTTAACTGGACCCTTTATGTAGCCTGTGCTGCGTGGGTTTGGTATAGAGGACATACAATCCCTATATGAAGCTCTGTCAATGACCATTCTTAATAGGACCAGGCAGGGCTGCCCCTTATCTCCCTTATTGTTTGCAGTAAGAGACATTAGCAATAACAATTGGACAAAACACAGACATAAGAGGAATTCGAGTAGTTGACAGAATGTAAACTAGGACTCTTCGTGGACAACGTACTCCTTACCTGATAGAACCACACATGACTCTACCTAACCTATAGAAAACTTAAAGCTCCCCCAACATTTAGCAAGGCAACCTTTCAATAAATTATGTAATTAAATATATCTATATGTGTTGGAAGTTTAGAGGATAGATTGTGCTCAAGTAGAGTTCCTAGTCTAATTTTCCCTTCCCTGTGACCCCATTTTTTAATTGTTTTACGTGTATATTGCCCAATTCTACAGTCCACACATGTTCCCATAAAATAAATACGTCGAGTGAGAGAATACACTCAGTCTTTGCAGAGGTTACAATAACACAATCAATCAAATGGCGATAAAAAATACAGGAATCACATAAGGATCTAGAATAAGGTGCTGATTCGGGAGAATTGTTCGAGGCCGTTTGTTTAATTTCGTTGTGTATTTTAAGTTAGGATGATAAACAGGCGACAGAATGTTATGTTGCGTAACCGCGCCGTACGAGGTTGATGAATGAGCTGGTCCAATGGTCTTGTGGTCTCTCGATCGGGAAAATGATGCCGCAGCCGCAGTTTGTTTTCCCGTCTATGAAACGAGCGCCTGCTCTTGAAAAGTAATTGGCCCTGTACGAGATGCCATGGAAATTGAGAGCAAAGATGAAGAACGGATATCGGGCAAAATATTCACAATAAGTAATATAACATTAGATTTATAATTGTTGATATTTGAGATATTTTTATGATGGGATAGAGGTACAAACCACAATTTGCTGCAAATTCTGTCCCCAAAAACTAAAAAGTGGACGTATTTTGTTTTTGCTGGGATTTATGTCCAAAAGCATACATCATGTCAACAAAATGTCCTAAAGCACTATACTCATAGATTTAAATTAAACTTTTTATTGCTAAGAATCCCACAAAAAGGAAGGTCTGATTCACTCGTAAAACATCAGAATTTAAAAGAAAAATTGACAACCAAATAGACTTCGTCATTCGTCTTCGGGGGGGGGACATGAAAACGAACACGAAGAGTCGTTTTTTTGTTCGTTCCGAAGAAACGTAGAAGAAAAATACAGTGCAAAAACGTAGGCGAAGACGAGACTCACACGAAGAATCTTTGTGATCGTCTTTGTCTACTAATCTCCCCGGTCCCTTCCCCATCTAGCCTACCTTATCTTCACGGCATCGCGGGAGTTGACAGAAGCGGAAATCCGCAGGTTCGCCACCAGGGGTTACAGGGCAGTTACAAAGTTGCTGGTACGGACATTTAACTTAGCATATAACATAACTTCGGACAGAATACTGCCCTCTATTGGTAAAATACATTGCGTAGCATAATAACTTATTATGCTACGCAATGTATCTAACCAACAGAGAGCAGCATCCCGTCTGAAGATATATTGTCCATATGTGGCAGTGTGTTGATTTTCATTTATTAATTATTTAAATAAAATATATTCTCATGATCCGCTGATCTCCCCGCTGCAACAGTTACATGTTCGCGAGTGAACTTGCAAACTCTTTTTTTTCAATTTATTTTTATTATTTTTTTTGGTGGGGGGTTGTATTAAACTATTACACAAGAGGATCATGGGAATATATTTTATTTAAATATATTTAGATACATTAAGTAGCATTTGTTTCATATTCTTGAAATCTAACCAACAGAGGGCAGCATTTTAGCCATATATGCTAGTGTGCTCATTTGCATTTATTCAAATAAAATATATTCCCATGATGCGCTGGTCTCCCCGCTGCAACAGCTAAATGTCCGCAAGTGCCCTCTGTTGGCTAGATACATTAAGTAGCATTGTTCCATATTCTTGAAATCCAAAGTTATTATGCTACTTAATGTATAACCAACAGAGGGCACCATTCTGTCCGAACATATATTAGCCATATATGCTAGTTGGTCATTTGCATTTATTCAAATAAAATATATTTCCATGATCCTTTTGTGTTAGACACAAATACACATCCATGCTCACACACAATATGATAAGACGTCGGGGGGGGGGTGTTGTCTAGTAGATTGGGGTCAACAGGTTATGCCTTTAAAATTTACAAATTTAGAGTGGATCCTATAACTGTAAGATTTTTTTATTCCTGCTAAAACAGGTTGATGTCTGTTTTGTCATAATCAGTTTTGTATAATAAACTTAAATACAAAAAACTGTAAGATTTTTGACTCACTTAGTTTACCTCTACAGACCCAAACTTCTTAATTTTCTTTCTTTAGTTTTCACGGTTATAGTTTGAGTTAAGGAGATTAAGGCGAATCACGTATAATTATCTACTCAGCTGTCCTGAGTTTACCTTCTGTCTTCTCAAACCTCCTTCTTAAGCTAAAGGGGAGGAATAATCATGCAAATGATATAAAGATAAAAGCTCACGGAACGATAAGAATCTGCAAGCGTGAAAACTGCCAAAAAGTCCTGAATATGTAAACCTGGATGATAAGGGAGCAATCAATTATGAGTTCAATTTTCACACTAAGCAAGACGTTTATCAGAGTATATGAGTTTAGCATTCTTTTTCTACAAGTAGGTCTCTTAAAAATGTGCTAGTAAACCCAACGAGGGACATCAAGGATTGTGATTTATATTGTGTATTCATTTAGATACACTAACACACACATATACAATGCATCCATACATACACACACTCTCTCTCAACTGATTCTCCTTTTCCTCTCTCTCACCCTCTCCCACACCCCTGCCTACAGTACAGCTGACTTAGATGTTTTTTCAGTGTTTTTGGGTCAGTATTTAAGAATTATACATATGCAGAGGAGAAATACCCCATAGATTTCATGCTGAGCAGTTTGCCATTAAAAATAATTTAACCCCTTAAGGGCAATGGGCGGTCCCTAAACCCATTGAAAACAATGCATTTTGAGCCCGTACATGTACGGGCTTTGTCATTAAGGGGTTAAGAATCACAACTGATAGCGCATTGATCGAAAACGCTTCATTATGCGTTTCTCGTTCTGCACGTTTCAAACCCGTTCTTTGTCTCCGGACACTGGACATAATTTGGATTTCTTTCACAGTCATCCCTTTTGTAACACTAAGTCATGCATGAAATTAACACTGGTTTCCTCCAAAGCTCCAGACCAATGTAATTTTCTTTATAGTAAATAACATTAGTGTCCTAACGTATTCTGCAATTAGATTTTGATAAAACAACTGTACTTGTGCCAAACTATCAAGAACTTACTGGTGCTCAGTGTATATTTTGATGGATAAAATTAATTTATTCTCGGAGTAGGTGTTTTGTTTTTTTTTTGTTTTCCTTGCGGTTTCTTATTAAGGTCACATGAGACAGTTTCACTTAGTCCTTTTGTTTTTTGGCAGATCACCAAATAAGTAGACATCATAGAGTGGTGAAAATTTATCTCTGTTAAGTTCTTTCCTTTTTCTTTTCTTAAATGCAACGGATAATGAAAACAGGAAAATTGTGTTATTGGACTGTAACGAAATATCGGATTTAGCACCATGAAGAACAGCGGGTGTCTACGAACCTGATTTACGAGACACATATTTATTTGTAAATATGTAATACGGGAAATGAATACATAAGATATAGTCTGTTTCGCCTATTGGAGGGCCAACGTTTTCATTGAATATCATGAATATCGGAGGTACTTTGTGTAGGTGTAAAGGACCCCTTAACAGTGGCGTGGCGTTGTGACCCGAGTACCTACCTCATCGGTTCTCGTCCATTCTACCCAAAGAGATGTGAGATACCGGGCACCACATGCTATGAAGAGATCTCTCTTGTAACCGGCCCAGTGGGTGGTGGTGCCTCAAAGAGCTTGACTCCCCAATAGATCTGCCCCTGGTTTTGAAGCAGACGGCTGCTGCCTCTGGATCTGCCTCCTTAGGCCTAAGTCTAGTTGGCTTAGTCCAGAATACTCCATTGTTCCCAAGGTCTTGAAAATTTTCGTGACTCTACCTCTTGTTTACAAATATGAAATGAGTTCAATATAAGTTTAGCTGGCGACGACTCCTGTGCAGAAAATCAAGAGTCAAGAGTTTTGCGTTGGCTGGTGAAGAGTCTTTCAATTGGGGAAAAATGCCAAATTATAGCAATATGCTGGTTTAGCAAACTTGGAAGATTCTCTTTTTGGTGTTTTTAAGTCAGTTGCGACTTAAACTCTTTTGGGTCTATTCACTAAGAAGTCAAGTGGTCAGTCAAGTTAAAGATTAAGTCAACTGACCAGACTCAACTGGGGTTGCGTACTCTTACAAAATAACACTCGACAAGCCACTTGTAGATTCATCTGTTAATTGTTCGTGATGGTTTGCTGCTAATGGACATTAGAGGGTTAAAATATATCTTAAAAACTTTAAGGGAGGCACAGACCCCTCCCTCCATATCCTGTTCCCGATGGGATAGAGAATGCCCCCTTGGGTGCCATCTTTAACCTCCTGCCCCCAAACCTCAGCTGAGGGAATTAAGAGTAAATAATATCCACTTTGGATGGGGTGCCCACCATCTTTTTTCCTCGCTGCCTATGGGATGAAGGGGATTAAATTAAACAAAAATGTAAAAAAATAACAAGAGCCGTCCTTTCTACCCCCAATGACCTCCTTCTTTCCTCTACTAATGCCCCTGGGCTACAATCCAACACCTTGCTTTTTTTAATAAGTAAAAACAGCAGCGACTGTTCCGTTTAAGACGGCTTGCTTATTATTTTTTTTTAAAAGCTTAAACATTCTCATTTTTCACATGGCAGCTTCCACAAACGTTAACCAATGTTTTCCTAAATAAACAATCTATATTGCCATGTTTCTACCAGGCTTCTCTCCGCACTTGAATTTGTACTGGCTGCGACTGCAGATAAATGCTCCAGTTTTTATTATGTAGTTTATTTCTGAATATTTAGTGGTTTAATTTCAAAATAAAACAAATTATTCATGGTTTGATATGTTTATTTATGAATATTTAGAAGCTTAACTTTTTTATTTTTTATTTTTATCAAACAAATAATTCATGGTTTAAACTGTGGAGAAAAATGTATAATGGGACTGGGTAATATTCAGTGAATTTTCAACATTTTTTTACATCACACACAATAAATTTTCATTGCAGTTTAAAAATTGTGCAGCCAATTTTCATAAAACAACTACTTAAAAGCTTGAAAATAAGAATTGTTTAAAATAAATTGAAAAAATATAAAACCGTATAGATGCTTAAGGATTAACAAGAAATTTTTTTTTTCTTGGAAAATAAGAATTCTTAGAAAAAAAGAAATTAAGCAGCTGCATATGAACTATGTACTAATTGTCAAATTTTGTTGTAAATAAATGTGAATTATAAATATAGGATTGATGCATTCTGGGAACTTATTCAAATTGAACGAGTAGTAGTCTCCAGACTGCATAGAGTTGTTGAAACAGTGACTTATTTTAAGGTGGCAGGTACAAGTTGATGACGGTTCTCCTTCTTCAAAACTTGGCAGTAGAGTGCCCTCTTCGGCGTTTAAGTTCTCTGGTTCCATGGGCCTGTTACAAGAGAGATCTCGGATCTCCTACATTATGGAAGACTGTGTCTAACCGCCATTAAAAGATTCTTTAGACTCTTAAGACACGGAGCACCGGGATATGACGGGCAGTGGAGTGGAGGCTGGAGCTGCTGCCCTGGGTCAGGCGTAGGACAGTCCCCAAAGTAAATAGGTCGCTGGGTTGAACTTCCAAGTAACAATATGGAGTAGGTATAGTGTGGACTATGGAGGTTCACAATACGAACCATTTGACCCCTTGCACAATGGGCCGATTACGAGGGAGATCTTGTATCTCCTCAACTGCCCTATAGAAGGTTGTGTCGGGTCAACATAGCATCCGTAGACTGCATTAAAAGGAGCCGAGTGCCTTTAAAGCACAGACTTCCAGGATATGACATCATATCCCTCGTGTTCCGCGTTGTAAAGGTGCTCAACGCCTTTTAATGCATTCTGGATGGCGATTGCGGAGGTGGGGGAGACTGCAGATGGGGTCGAAATGAGAGGAAACCTGTTCTGCATTTCAAACACTCTATCCTTACGCCAAGATTGGCTTGGAAGGTCAGCACGGGATTCACAATGATTCTGCTATATAAACGGGTCTCCCCCTTCCTTCCAGCATTAATGGGTTTTTATTTTTAATAATTTTTGCTATAGGTCAAAAACTATTCAAAACATAAAGTAGGGAACCTTCTAAAATGCATTTCGTACATCAAAATACATTGAATGTTTAATGGATGGAAAAAGAAGCTTCACCTGAACTGATAAGAGCGGCCTGACAAACAGCCAAGGAAAGCTACGGCTAAAAATATAAAATGTTATCAATATTAATACTTATTTTGAAAGTAGCTGGCATCTCCCGTCTCCCATGGTATATGTTCTTTCACACTTATTGTCACTAGGCCAGCACTGTTAGAAGACTGTCTGCCATGGTGTCTACATTTTTTTTTTTTCAAGAATAAATTTGGAATATTCCTTTTTTTCCACCTTGTTCTGAGTTTTTTGGAGTTTTGAACTTCTTATCAACTCATGCAAAGCTCCCAAGGTCTGTCATGGGATATCCATTTGACATTCAACGCTACCCACAAAATCCTCTACCCCAAACCCTTCAGTTTCTTTGAATTCCATATGGTTTTTCCACTTATAAGCAAACAAAACTTTATTATTGCATGAATCCATTTATCTTGAGAATTAATTTAACTTATGTTAACATTTTATTATCTTGATAAATACACATTTGATCTATACCCACATTGCGGGGCTTGCATGTTATATTCAGTTGATTTCTCTGTTTCCATGTGGTTCTCATTTAATTTATACCTTCAATGCAGGGTTTGCATGTGATATTCACGTGATCTCTATGTTGCCATGTGGTTCTCATATGGACAGTAGCCGCGCGCAAGCTGCAGAGCTACTGCGGGGTTCACCTGTCTTGTTGCTCCCTTGCAACTGCCGCCCCCGCTGAGTGCCCCCTGAATCCAATGGACCTATCTGAACCTATGGTAGGGCCTTCCCAACTGGCTCTTTAACATTATGGAGGACTATGCCGAGTCAGCACAATCTATGTGTGAATGAATGAAACAAGAATGAAACTAACGATAGTTTCATTCTGCAAGGCAAAGTGCATACTTGCGCCGGGATATGACATCACATGCTGATGCCCAGGATGAAAATAATTTTGAGTTTATAAAACAACACCCTATCAGTGCTCACATTTGTGTCCCATGACAATTAAATGTTCCATAAAATATAAATAAGGAAAAGTTTTACCTGGTTAAATAATGATTTAATTATAAAAAACAAATTCAACATTAAGTGGAACAGAACATTAAAAAGTTAACAGAGGAATGGTTTTGGGGGGGGTCCATCTATATTTCCCTCTACAATGAATCAACAATTCTTTACAAATTAAGTTTCTGGCAGCATCAATAAGTTTATAAAACAGCAGATACCCCAGACGGCTTTACAAGTACCCCATAAACATAATAAAAATCATGAATGAACTGAAAATACAATTATAAGGACAATATTTTGTCTTGCCATGCTGATAACACACATTGCTTTCAATGACAAATGCCCATTATTTCATTATGCTGTTGATTCTTTAAGTAGGAAAAAAAAACGAATAAAAAATAAACTATTCTTGAATTAAGTTAGTAAAAATAAATAATAATTTCAAACGTCATTTGAAAAAAGATTTAGTAGCTCACGGTTCAAATAAAAATGACATTGTCTCTTAAATGACTTTTTATAAAGCCGTTTGGAGTTCAAAATCAATATCAATGGGTCTTTGGAGATGCTTTTATTGATTCCCTGTCTTCACCAATAAGCCTTAAAAGCAAGTGGATTTGGGAGTACATAGAGCTATTAGAACACAAGAACTTCAAAATGGCGTAAATTGACTTCTCCACTTGATACCTCAATAAACTTAAAATATATCGTATTTCTTTTTAACGGGCTAATTGAAAATCCGCAGTAACCAAATCCAAAGAAATTAACCTAATATTCCCATTTCACTTAATCTCATCTGATTCTATCTTAAAAAAAAAACCCTAAACGAAGAGTTTACGTTGACAGCGTTCTTGCCTCTGGCGCGTTCATCCATTAATATTCCGAAAGCGGCCTTCCGACACATTCCTCGAGAATTTTGATGGAGAATTATTATTACAATGTTTATATTGTTTGACTTCGGGGAGGTGAGCAAGAGGCCAAAAGGAAGTCAAGCGTCACATCAGCTTCTTTCTAGCATAATTTAAGTCAGAATAAGAAATATACTGCAATCAAGATCTCATTAAAACATACCTGGGTGAAAAAAAAAATGCTATTCGTTAATGGCCTTGGGTCACGCAGCCAGTTAGCCCCTTCAGTCATCTTAACATCTACCACCAATTAGATAACAAAAGCGTTTTAAAATTGCGTTAAGAAAGAAGGGATCCCGTGTGCTTATATATAATATCATCGATTAGATGTTACAACCAGAAGGTTGCATGTTGCGGGTCCTTAATTTTCATCTATAAAAGGAAAGTTTATTTAAAAGGAGGAAAAATGCCTGAAATTCCCTATTGTGACTGGACCCAAAGCAGCACCAAATTAAGGCTGTCTTGAAAAACAAAAGTATAATTTTTTGTATATCTAGGCGGAAGTCTTATGTCTTACACTTGAGGTCTCTTCTGTCAACCCTGTACAGCCGGTCATGGCGGACCACTGAGCAGGTCCCTCATGACAGTAAACAACCCCCCAACTTACCTACAGGCAGGGAAGGCATCTCAGGGATCTCCATGGCCTTCCTGGACATCTGCGATGCTCTCCCCATCAGAGATCAGACAGACCCCTCCGCTCTCTTCCAAGCCGCCGGAGGGAATGTGCTGCTAATAGTCCCGCAGATTCCCACAAGGAGCATCCCTAAGCAGCTGCATGGATGGTAAATAGAACTGGATGAATACTAGACTTGCGCACATCGAACAAATACAATTTGGACACTTATTTCAATTACTTTTTGGTTCGTTCATGTTCAGACCTTTCTGTTCAGAAGAAATTTGAGTGATTTTTCCATTTGGAAACATTTGTCGTCAGTCACATGCTCTCTCTTACACACTCACTCTCTGCTAATGTTTCCCTAACTTCTCTGCTACTCGTTCTCCTGAGTGTCTACTGTCTTCTCTGGAGGTCCACCTGTCCCAGCTCTCCGCAGCGTTATCCCGGCCCGGTGTAATAGTTCTTTGACAGGTCGTTTCTACACTACTCTTTCTCCTCAGATCCGGCTGAGTTATTTTTGCCTTTTATAGTACTTCCACAACAGGGTGGAGTCTCGGAGCACGCCACGGGGACAGCCTCTCCATCATTCCTCCAATCGGTGGAGAGGGTTTTCACTGAGGCTCCACCCTGTTGCAAAACTACTACACTAGAGAAGGTAAGTAGACACTGAGAGTGAGCATGAGAGAGCTTGTGAGAGTGAAAAAAAACAAAAAAACCCCAAAAATTAGTTTTTTGTTTGTTTTATTGGGGCCCATCTTCATTTTCAAAAATTCGTAAGAATTGATAAATTGGCAGATTTCATTCAAATTAAACTTCTCACGAGTCCAAATCCACAAGTCTAGTGAAAACAATTGCCCATCTCTAAAAATGGTAAGAAAGTCCGACCTTAATTTCCTAGGAAACTCCCGAAAAAAGTATTGTTGACACAGACATATAGATCATGAATATTGCGAAATATTAATGCAACACATTATATATATATATATATATATATATATAATTTTATACCTAAACTGCAAGAAATAGGATTATTTTGAAGTTTGTAGAAAAAGTGACACCGGCTTCCTCTTTAAACATTTATTTAAAAACTCACAAGAATTTGTCGGAATTTTCTCACCTTTCCGGGAACCTGAAAAATCACTCAAAGTTGCAAGAGTACAACAAAGCAGATCGGATGGAAAGAAATAGCCTGGTCTAGCGCTTGCTAAACCGGAGTGTCAGACAAAGGGCAGCGAAACAGCGTGACCTCCGATAATCAGCCACACGAGATTAGCTACAAAGCTTCAATCTAGGAGAACTCGGGGAAAAAAAAATATCACAAACACAAAACAAGTCTAACATTTCGACTACTAGCTTTCCAAATCTATCATATTTCTATATAAATAATGCAGTATTAAACTACTGGATTATCTACAAAAAACAAGTTTGATTAAATTGTTCATTGTTAATCAAAAGCTTATTTTTTTAATATTTTTTTTTGAGTGCGTTCCAGAATCAAAAGCCGCTAAAAGAAAAAGTTTATAAATAGACACATAGCCCATGTCTAAAATGAACGTCTATGGAAAATGGATGAACTTTCCCATATGTGCTTTTTGGCCAGGACATTTTTTTGGATATCTTAGGTACCCGTTGCCTTCTTTCTGGGGGGGTTTGGTTAAAGGTGTGACTGGGAGTGGGGCTTTCCCAAAATGATTGATATACTATATGGACAAAAGTAATGGGACACCTGACCATTACACAAACAGGCACTTGGATGACATCACATTCTAAATACATAGACATCAATATGAAGTTGGTCCCCCCTATAACGGCTTCCGCTCTTCTAGGAAGGCTTTCCTCAAGATTTTGGGGGGTTTCTGTGGGATTTCTTGCCCGTTCATCCAGTAGAGCGTCTGTGAGGTCAGGCGCTCATGTTGGACGAGACGCCCTAGCTCCCAATCTCCGTTCCAGTTCATCCCAAAGGTGTTCGATGGGGTTGAGGTCAGGACCGGGGTTGTGCGGCCGGTCAAGTTCTTTCACCCCAAACCATCCAACCGTGCCTTAATGGACCTTGTTTTGTGCATCATTATATGGACAAAAGTATTGGGGCGCACCTCTTAATTATTGAAATCAGGGTTTGGGCCCCTTACTTCCAGTTAAGGAGAAATCTAAATGCTTCAGCAACAAGACATTTTGGACAACGCTCTGCTTCTGACTTTGTGGGGGCAGTTTGGGGAAAACCCTTTTCTATTCCAGCATGACTGCCCCCAGCGCACAAAGCAAGGTCCATAAAGACACGTTTAAGGATGAGTTTGTATCTTAGTATCTTAGTGCCTTAAAATATTTTTATTTCCTATATTGTCAAATTTTATTCCCAGATTTTTTTGAATATTACTGTATTTTGGTTACTGGTGTTAAAAAACATATATATATAAAGCATTTCTGCTTTGCTCATCTAATTAGAGAATATTAGATGAGACATTTCAAGTCCTTTTGACCTAATAAATTCCATTGCATTTCAAAAACATATTTAAAATGCGGGCGAATGATTCGATGTTCACGCGATGAATCTACAACATGAATATGTATGGCAGTAAAGGCCATTCCGGAATGTGTGACTCAAAAATTTCAGGAGCTATTTGATCATTAATGTTTAATATTTCATTCTGCCGTTCTGTTATCACCTTTGGTTTCTTTATTAGTCATTTTATTTCCATTTCCCCCCCCCCATTTTTTAATATCAACGGAACTTTGAAACTGCTCGTACATAACAGGCGCTACGATAATGACCCCAGCGAAGGGCTCAGCTTTAGCCAAGTAAAAGGTTAATGTGGAAATATTTGAGAACTTAATGGGCTTAGTTTCTAAAACATTTCTACAAGTTGATGGTTTATTTAGACGTAGACATTAGAAGATCACTTACAAGTTTCCAAATGGCCAGAGAGGGTCAGTTTTGTTTTAGGGGTGTGGTTAGAGGTGTGGCCAGGGGCGGAGCTTTTATGGGACTTTGTGACTTTTTTTTGTAACTAAGATATTCAAAAGGTGGATAATCTATTTTATCATAAAAAACACACACAATTTTACAGGGCTCCTAATTAAAAGTTCCAAACAGCCAAAGAGGGTCAGTTTTGTTTTAGGGGTGTGGTTAGCGGTGTGGCCAGGGGTGGAGCTTTTATGGGACTTTGTGACTTTTTTGTACCTAAGATATTCAAAAGGTAGATAATCTATTTTATTAGTTTTTTTAAACCACACAATTTTATCGGGCTCCTGATTACATCAGGTTAGGTTAATGGAGATGAGGTAAAGCTTCAATTTCCAAAAACAGAAGAACAAAAACGACTGAAAATTTTGTAAATAACTAAACATGGAAAAAATACTTTACAGGCATTGGAAGGGTGTATTTAATGTCGAATAGTTTGTAATGTGTTGCACAGTTGATGTTATCTGATCCATTTCATGACCTGAAGTTCTCTCCCTTCTTCGCTCGTCCTCACTAGCGCTGCCTGAACCAAACAACATTGTTGCAAGTTAACAAAAAGGGAGCGATAACTTAACGGTGAGGAATAATCATGCGGATACTCAGAAAAGGGGGCAAAGATGGCTGCTCACATGGAATACACATAGGGTGCATTGGTACAACGGAGTCCCTGCAGTCCCTGCATTACCGAGAGGGGGGCTGTCGAGTGGAAGCCCAGTTCCGCTACCCCCCCCCCCCGTGCATAGAGCTCTTACCGGCTGGTGGACTACCCCTCCTGAGCCAACAAAGGATCCAGACTTAAGGCAGTCTTGCACTGCAAAGGATTTTCAAATATTAAAAATGGTCATTTTGTTCATGGTTATGTTCATTTGGCGAATTACTTTTGAGCCCCTGAAAATGGGGGGACTATGCATGAAAAGCACATTAATTCCTAAACCGTTCACCCAATGTGCATGCACAATACCCTTAAATGAAAACTGAAAGCCTGGGCTTCAATCACATCTTGGTTGATTCATTTCAAATGAACTGTAAAGGAGTACCGAGCCATAATTCGGAAAACTGTATCACTTTCCAAAACTGTTAATTTGAAAAAAAAAACAAAAAAAACTATTTTAACATTCTCTATGTTTTCTTTCTTATTTAAAAATTGTATTAGATATATGCATTTGAAAAATAGATAGTGACGTCTGTTCATGGTAATAAAGCATGTAGGGATAGGGACCAATCCTTGGAAATTCGGTGGTGGTTTTCCATTGCCGCGTCTCTAGGCTTCCTAATATTCCTCTCTAAAGATAGCTAAAGACATTCAGAGGAGTTTTTTTTTTTTTTAAATCTCAAATTACTGATTGAAAGACTTGAATTTTAATGCGCAAATCAACGCTCGCACCTGGAATTAGATTAGAATATGCAGATTAAGAAATAACATGGTAGATTCTGGTTGAATTTTAAGACCATTTGCCATTTTTGTCCCGTTCCATTTCCATGTAGGAAGCTGTAAGCCACTCTTTGGACTCTTGTGTTGTTTTGCCAAGCTGCGCATGAGCCTCTAGCGCTAGAGATTTTTTATACAGATGTGCAGGGGACAATTTAGACCCCAGTATGCGTGTGTAAAATCCCATTGATTTCAATGGAGCCCTTTCCTGCCGCTGATTGACAGCTCCAAGCAGCCAATCAGTTGCAAAAACAATTGAATCGTGGCAGAAGAGGGCAGCTGCTGCAGCAGGGCTGCCTCTTCTATGTCAGGTAAGGGCTTTTAGATTATCTTCGATTTGGAAGAATTCTACTATTTGGGGTATCAGGGACATTAGGCAGACCCTTCAACCCGGGCTGATTCAATGTTACAACCTTTCTTGGGCCAACGCAGCCATATAATTTTTTCTTACCTTCAGGTATATATTATTTTTTTAGGGGATCTTTAGAAACCAAATACCATCGCTGATTTAATTATTGTGATAATTGTGATAACACAGGCCGTTATAAGAAAGGTGACGACATTTCCGAAAGTTCACTCAATCAGCCACGCTATTCATCGTCATTTACTTTGATTTTTATCTCCACCATTTCATCTCATCAAAGGTCATCATTATTATGAAGGAAACTTGCTCCTGACTATGTACACAACAAACAAACCAGCATATCACACACGTCTCTACGGTACGGACAAACAGCGGGTCGAAGCAATTATACAACTTTGAAAAAGTTAGAAAGTGTTAAACAAGCATGCGGGTCACATTGCTTTAAACTTTAAATGAAACATATAAAAATCAGATATAATGTGGAATGTGGTTTGAAAGGTTGGATTGGATTGAAACGGTTAATCTATCAGAGAGGAATATTTTTTTTATATATATATTTAAAGACATATTTTATAAACCCAATGCTTATAAAAATGGGGATTTTCTTTATGCTGTCTTATAGATAATAGATGTATAGAAATATATGGAAAAGTGGAAGATACCGATCATATTCGCTACCTCTCTACACTAATAAGCAATGGCACTTTAAATAATATTAAAATATAAATATTATCAAACATTGATACGCTGTCGCATTTAAATTTTGCTCAATCGGTACTAAGGGGCCCAACGTGTGCCAAGAAAATGTCCCCCACACCATTACACCCCCGCTAGGCTAAACCGTTCATACAAGGCAGGATGGATCCCGGCTTTCATGTTGTTTACGCCAAAGTCTGACCCGGCCATCCGAATGTCGGAGCTGGAATCGAGACTCATCAGACCAGGCAACGTTCTTCCAGTCTTCCATTGTCCAATTTTGGTGATTCTGTGTGAATTGTAGCCTCAGTTTTTTGTTCTTAGCTGACAGGAGCGGCACCCGGTGGGGTCTTCTGCGGCTGGTGCATCTGGCTAAATGGATGCATACCTCTCAGGTTTATTGGAACAACGCAGTATACAATACAAGAATTACAATACTTGGAAACTATAAGCAACCCTTTATTTCAAAACCTAAGCCGTATACGTTAATATTTTCAAGCTTCTTGATCCAAGGAGAAATCCGATTGCCTTTTGGAGTGAAGAAGGAATTCCCCCCCCTGATGGCAGAATTTGACGTAGCTTAATTACGTTTTTGTTGCCTTCTTTTGGATCAAGAGTAGGAAGGTTAGGTAGACGCAGGGCCGGCCCTACAATGGGGCCGACTGGGGCAAAAGCGTTTTTTTTTTGAAGCGGAAGAGAGAGGGGCACCGAGTGGTTTTCGCTTACCCGCTCGGCGCTCCTCTCTCTCTCCTCTGCGGTGAGTCTCCGTGTTCGGTCTTGGTGCCGGCTTGTAATGCTGAGCGCCGGAAGTGGCTTTCAATTCCCGGCGCTCAGCATTACAAGCCGGCACCGTGGCAGAGCAGGGAGACTCGTCGCAGGACTCTTTAAAGGTAAGTACCGGGGGGGGCCGTCGGCGAAGTTTAAAATGCCGCCCCACCCCCTCCCCCGCCGGCGCGGGGGCGGCATTTTAAACTTCGCCCCAGGCGGCGTTAAGTCTTCGGCCGGCCCTGGGTAGAAGTTTTGAACGTGGTGGACTTTTTTCAGGAGGGGAACTGAAACAAACTAATCCAGCAAAAAAATCCTTTAATATCATAAAGCGTGAACAAACGTTAAAATCTTATTTGGTTATAGAGAGATGGGAAAAAAATACTTTCGATTGATATTGAAGAAACAGAATAGCTAAACTCTTGCGTTCTTGAAATTTATTTTAAACTACCCTACAGATGGCATCTAATGCTTCATCTGCTGGAGGTGCAAACGCAGATGGGAACGTAGATGCATATATGGTGGGAATGATATTAAGTCGCTTTGGGAAAGAGTTTTTATATTTATATCTAACCGAACCAATCAGAATATCCAACCTGACCCAAAACTGGATTTATTCCATTGACCCTATCTGACTATAAAAAGTGTCCACCATATCTTATTGTTTGGCCTTCAAACTCTTGACTGTAAGAAAATGGAAATCCATCGACCCTCCCTGCTTTCATGATCTTATATCGCAGAGAGAATTTCAAGTCTCCATGGAGAAGGGGAACTTTATAAATAACCTAGATACCCGAGATATGTATTTTAAAACTTGGTCCCTGTTGGAAAGAAAGAATGCAAAATAAACTAAAATTAAAGAAAAAACCCAAAAAACAACATTTCCAGTGAAGCAGCATTGGGGAGGTGGACAGTGACGGCTTTTTTGGACGTCTTGTTGTGTAGTAAACACTTCAGGTGCATCACACGGTGCACCCCCTGGGGGGCAGCCTCTCCCAGTTCAATGAAATTGGCAGAGTGAGTGTGAGTGGAGGCTCCGGGACGTCTGGTAAACAGAGCAGAGCAGGGAGAAGCAGGCCGTGAAAGAAGACAAATGAACGAAGACAGAAGAACAAGAAAAGGCAAGAGAAGAAGCAGACAGGGACATGGAAGTGGTCAACGGAGAAGGTTGGGAGACATTGAAAGAGAGTGTGAGTGAGAGTGAATAAGCGCATGAGAGAGATTGAGTGAGAGTGTGAGAGAAATGAAATGCTAAATGAACATCTTCGCTCTTTGCTTCGTTTTCATTTTGTTTCGTTGAGGTCCCTCTTCATTTTTGGAATTGGCAGATGAATCCGAATGCCCAAGCCTAGTAATTTCTATATTGTCAGAACATATTGTTTTAATATAGCGCATGTTTTCTTTCCCCAGCTGAGTATGTTCATTTTAATTATCAGAGAGTTATCACTACGTTTTCCTGTATAAAATGAAATCGCACCTAGTTTTTTTATTAATATTATTAAAAATATTATTAATATTATTTTTGTTATTATTATTACTTTTCTGTAGTTTGCATTATTGCCAATGAACAGTGATGTTTGGATTACAATTTTTGTGAATTTACATTATAATCAGGCACAGAAAATACAGACCTGCTTTAATATTATATAAATATAAATTTATATTTAAATAACACAATATTGGGGCTTTTAATGGTCAGCGCTACACACCATTTATAGGAAAGTGACCAAACTGAAGGTCATCTTTTTAGCCGAACTGTCGCTTTTTATCTAATTTATGGTCGTTTATGAACTAACCAAGAAACGTTCCCAGAAATATCAAACCCACATTAAATGCCACAACCTTCTAGAGATCAGAATATGAAAAAAACCCACCTTTTTCAGCTACAGGAAGGGTCATTTTTTACATAATGTACTTAACTGAAGCAAAGAAAACAATCCCTTGAGCATAACATTAGAACAATTAAAAATAAAAGCACCCCAAAATGTGTTTTTATCACAAGAAAACTTTATCACAAACCCAAACGTGACTATTATGATTAACCCCAAAATGTATTGTTTTACAATGGGTTTAGGGGCCGCCCATTGTCCTTAAGGGGTTTAAAAAGGGGCTATTTTCTGTGGTATAAGTGCTTACAAGATTGGCAAAAAAAATTTTGCAGCAGCGAAGTTGAACAAAAGCCCAACTCGCACTGGCATTCGGGATGTTACCCGTTCCGGTTTGACCAGGACAGTCCCCGGATAAAGAGGTAAGGCCACAGTCCCGCTTCCTGACGGATAAGTGAATGTGTGTCTGTATTAGCGTGTGTCTCTGCATGCGTGTGATTGTCTCTGAGCATCTGTGTGTTAGTGTGTATCTCTGTGTGTGTCTGTGTGCATGGGTAAGTTAGTGTCTGTGTGTTACTGTTAGCGTCTGGGTGTGTTAGTATGAGTGAGTGCCTGTATGTGTGTGTATTCATATGAGTGAGTGTCCATGTGTGTTATTGCCTGGGTGTTAGAGTTAGCGTGTGTGTGTGCGTGTGTGACTCACGTCTCTCCTATTCTGCCTTCTTGCACCAGCCCATCCCTGTTCATGCCCCATAGATACTTTTACAACTTTCTAAAGCATGGGGGCGCTATTGGTCTTTGTGTCCTCGAACTGCTGGAAGCAGGGCTTGGTGTATGAATTTTACTCAACAAAGAGCCTAATGAATCATTTTCTGCAATTGGCTCAGCTACAGAAAAATACACAAAATCAGCATTTTAAAAAAAAAAAGTCACGAAATCTTCTCTGCATCCATCTGTAAGGGTCGGCGATAGCTCTTCCACTAATGATTATGTTCTTTTTTTTTGAAAGGTATCTAAACACTTCAAGGACACGATTGCTTTCATTCAGAGAAAACCGTATAAACTACGAGAAAAAAAAACAAAAAAAGATCTTTTCCATCGGAAAATTTTACTTCTGAAGTCTCAGCCGAGTGTTGTGATTCTGTCTTTCTAAGCAGATCTGTCAAGATCTTTTATTGATGCAAGGATATCAGACCTTTATGTGTTTAAACGCTTTGGGGAAAACACAACAATAGCACCCAGTTGTGCTTATTTTAAAGTAATAGTCCCTCTTTGGGACCCAAGTCTCTCTTTACCCTAAGAGATCAGAATGTTGGGTAAAGGTGCATTGCAAGGAGGGCTGGCACCGGGGCAAGGGGGTAATTGTCCTCTTTAGTGGACCAAATTTTGGTCCAGGGTTGGTCCAACCTGAGCGAGCCGGCTATGGTAGATGGAAGCTCATTGGGGCTGCAGGTAAGAGAGAGTGAGTGCGTGAATCAAGAGGCTATTTAGCTTTATTTGCCCTTTAGGCTAAAACGTGCCAGTTCTCCCCTCGTTCTAGAGCCCTAGAACATCACACAAACAGGTCGCAATGTTGCGGTAATCCACAACCCTCTAGTTTTGCCTCTTAAAGCAAAAGTGTCATTCTTTGTCTTACTTATTAGGTTTTTTCCCATCATTCTTTCGCTTTCTAGTACATATGCAGAATACATACATCATAATGTATGTCCTGTAATATTCCACGTCTGGGAAGCATAATTAGGCGCTTCTCGGGACGGATCCCTGCTTCAGATTATATCCCGCTGCATCGCATCTTTAGTTTCAGCAATTTTGTTGCCGTGGCGGAATTTCTGTAACCCATTTTCCTTTATCTGCGTATAATTCGGCGTTTTTATGTGCATCCACGCATCTCACCGAGCTTGGTTTTCACATGCATTTAAAAGGATGTTTTATCATTCGAGACAAGTGAGCAGATCAGTCTAGTACACAACGCCGTGGTCCTAAAATGATTATTCTGAAGAAGGAGAAAAAAAAAAAATCTCTAGCGATGACTGGAGATTGTTCTTCTGTTTCTCAAGAAAGTTGGAGAAAAGTATAGTTATAGCTAAAATGATACAATTTTTTGGCTGATAATTGAATTGCAAGACCAAGTTGTTAGGTCCCTTCCAAGAAGGTTGAAAAAGATCTTACTGGATTTATACAAGAACTTTAAACCCATAGACATATTACTGAACATTTCAAATGTTTCAGGGGGTGAGGGGTTGTTGGGTGGGCTTTTTCTGTGACGTTTTGCCGTATTCATAGTAATATATGTAACTGGGCAAGACATTTAGAAAAGAATGTATTTTATTTACATTATTATATTGTAGAATGCTAGGACGGACCCATTCGGACCTGCTGGAAAGGAGGGACATCCGGGATGAAGGTGGGACGGAGGAGTTTGGGTCACAAAGACGGACATTCCGTCCTAAAGATTTGGCATATGTACCACGTAGCGTTTTCAGAATGCCTATTACCATAGACTAGGGTAACCACATCGCCCATGTTTTCCAGCACACGTATAATTTTTACTTATTGCTGACCAGCCCAGATAAAATGTTGCCCTGCAGTATGGAGGATGTATAACTGACTAATTGGTTCCTTTCCATAAGTCTATGAATGGGGCATCTTGGCCAAGGGGCAATTGGAACCCAGGTCACTACCCCCCCTATTTACACAGACACTCACCCCTTACTGCGCAACAATAGGTGAAACGGGAGAAAGTACCAAAAAACAGATACTTTCAGATTTACAGAATTTGGTCTCTGATTATTTAAGACGTTCATAAACAGACATAAGGACGCTGCCATCAAAGACCACCATCACATCTACCCATTCATTCCATTTTAATTAATATCAGGAGCGATTTGCAATATTGACACATTAAATTATACATTGTACTTCTTTTATAGTTTTACTTATTTTTGTATAATGGATAAAAATGCAGTTTTTTTTCGATGCCTATTTGCTCGATTTGCTAATTGTTGCGCAGCTTTTCTCAAAAATCTATTTTCTATTATTATAAATAATAATATTGTTATTATTAAAATAAGACCATTTTCTATTGAACGCAATCTCCCCACCGAAATGTTTTTTTTTTTTTTTTTTTTTTTTTGTTGAGAATTGATGTTTGAAGTTGTTTGGATGGCGTCTCTGAATTAACTTTCAAAGAACAGGAGCGGAATCTATTTGCATAAACGGAAGCATCTGAAATGTAATGTATAATGTTTATAAAACTGCATTCTGTATGCATAGCAAATACACACATTTTCGACATTTTATTCTGAAAATATTTTTTTACTGTTTTTTTTTTTCCTTTATTGATTTGTATTTTGATTTTCTATTTTTCTGTTTGAGAAGTTAAAAATACATTTTAAAGAAGAAAGTGAGAGTTGCCCTACTAGGGGTGAAATAAACCTTTAAGTTGTCAAATTCTCTTTAATGATTTGCAGTTAGGGTATAAAAAAAAAATAACCATGGCTGCTTTAGATTTGACCTAAAAATGATATTACATTTTTTGGATCCATTCACTAAAGGGAGAGTTCCCGTAGAGTTTGAAGGAGAGTTGTGCTGTAGCTCTTTCACCGTACATGGTGAAGAGCCAAGTCCAGAGAGCTTCTGATGCAGGAAGAGCTTGGTTGGCCCTGTATAATGTATAGTTAAATTAACGATTGAACTATGCATTATACCGGGACAGCTAAGACCTTCACACTGGAGAAATTTGCTAGAGTCGGCCTTTCACAAAGAATGGTGATGTCGGGGAGTTAAAACCATAACTATTTTACAAACTCTCCGTTTAGTGAATAGACCCTCGTCTCGCATACTCTTAAGTAAATATCGTGGAAAATTTTCCTGGAAGGGTTTTCAGATGCAAGTAGGATTTGGTAACACCAATCTACAAGGCTTCTGGTATCTGAAATGTCATGAATAAACCCAATGTTCTATACCAAAAACGTGTATCATCAGGGATAAAGTAGTCCCACAAACCAGCAATATACAACTCTATAATTCCTAATATACATAAATAATACTATAAGACATATTTACATACATGTATATGTAACATATGACACTCACAGATTTCTTAATCATTTTTGTAACCCCTTCAAGACAAAGTCCGTACATGTACGTGCTCACAATGCGTTGTCATTAATGGGTTTCAGGACAGCCAGTTGTCGTTAAGGGGTTAAAGCATAAAATGAGCTCTTCAGTACATAAATTAATCTTAGCAGATCTGTCATTTTATAGTTTTCCTTTAGAGTCTTAATCACATAAAACAAAACATTTAGAAGTTTTTTTTCCGTTTCTATGGCAACAACCTATCAGCGCCTGCTATTGTGTCACATGACAATTATACATTCCCCTTCAAAAATATGAATAAGTCAAAATCTTACAGTGTAAATAATGAAGTGCTTTATTTTTTTTGCAATATCGTTCGAACGTTCAAGAGTAGTAGGAACAATGTTTCTAATACTGCACTTAGTTATTAACCCCTTATTGACAAAGCCCGTACATGTACGGGCTCCAAATGCATTGTTTTCAATGGGTTTAGGGACCGCCCATTGTCCTTAAGGGGTTAAAACTGCGGAATTTAGCTGCGCAGGTTCCGGGGGCGCCTTTAAACTGCGCAATTAAACCAACAGGCCGAGTTAATAAGCTGGAAAACGAACTTTGCATGGAATATCTGCAAAACTAAATGAGATAGAAGAAGATCAGCCCCTGCCAAAATGAATCATGGCGTTTCTCTAGAATATGTCTTCGTGTTTGACCCTCTGTTAGGAGGAAATTATATTACCCTAAAGTTGATCAAAAAGGAAAAAAGTTGCCGTATTCATGCGCAGGGTCCTCCTTATTTTGGAAGGAAGGACGCAGATCATTAAGCAGAGCCGTACAACATTTCTAATGGTTTAAACGTTGAGTTGATGATCTTTTGGTAGGAATCAAATGAGCGTCTGTCTTCTCGACGACCTGCTTATATCAGGCCGACCCCATCTTCCGACGCGAACGATTATCCTGATGTGAATCTCAATGAAGCGAGAAAAAAAGGAGAAAAAAAAGTCCTTTCCCAGTATAAAAGAACTATGATTTGATAGCTATCTTAATAATAAAAAAAATATATATCATTTTGGTCGCCCTGGAAATAGAAGAATTGTAGGGGAAAAAAAGAAGAAAATGACAATAGGACGAGATAACTAAATGGTTTTTAGAAAAATATATATATTATAGTAATTTCTATGAAAAAAAAATTAGCATGAAGGCTTTAGGAAAATAATAAAGGTTTAACCTTGGATACCCCCTCAGGGGGCAAGAGGTGAATAACGCAGCGGAGATCGGACAGGAAACGGGACACCGGCGGAATACGGAAGCGGAATTCGTCATCGCGAAACGCAACAGGGGCATAGCTGGCGCCCCGGATAATTATTCATTAAACGCACAGTGAGTGGTGAGATTTTATTTGTTACTTTGAGCTACAGATGTCCTGAAAATAAATGTACAGACTGCACTCCCATCACTCCCGTGTTCCAATGGCCCTTTATCACTCCCATCACTCCCATCACGGGGAAGAAATTGTTAGGCTTTTTTATATTGTTTTAGGCTTTATTTTTTTTCGGCTGAAAAGGTAAAAATTTATACATTTTCATCTGCTGCTAGTTGTCGCAGCAACCATCTGGACCCTGCAGCGCCCAGTAGAGGAGTATTCTTCCAACAGCCTATGGGAAGATGGACATCTGACTGGCTCCACCAATAGAGCGTTAGGTCACTGGCATTTGGGCCACTGGAACACAGGAGTGATGGGAGTGATAAAGGGCCTTTGGAACACAGGAGTGATGGGAGTGATAAAGGGCCATTGGAACCCAGGAGTGATGGGAGTGATAAAGGGCCTCTGTACGTCTATGAAGAGATTCCATTTAAAATCAGCCGGTTTCAGCTACAATAGTGAATTACAACATTAACCCCGTCTGCGCTGGATTTCTGATCCATTTCATGTTATTTTAATGGACAAAATCTGCTTTTCTTTCAAAAACAGTGACCCTAAACTTTTGAACGGTCGTATATTGTAACCTCCTGTGCCGAGCACTGTAGAGCCGGCGATGATGTCCGCGTTACAGAGCTGTCTGGGATGCTGTATTTGTGTCTCCCAAGCACATTCTTAGTTGTTATTCACTAAAGGGCAATGTATTCTTAATGGCTTCCGCATCATTTCTCTAGCTGTGTAAGTAACGCTGTGTAGAGCCGCACTGCAGACTATTCATGCCCCAAAAGTGACACAACATTTGTTTCCGTTACACCGAACCCAGCACCATATAATTAAATCTCCGATCTCAAGTGTGTACCGAGTGCGATCTCCAGAGACGGCGATATTATTAGAGACATTTCCTGCTCCAACGATCCTTTTATGCCCCGTCACAAAGACCAATCTTAAAAGGTTCCCAGTGATACAACTACCAATTCTCCTGAATGTATATATTTTTTCTGCTGTGTTGTGAGCTTTTCACATCCAGTGAGAATAATAATGACGGATGATCCGGATAGATGCCGAGAAGCACCTGAATCGATAAACGGGGCTTGGCGGCCATACTTCTGGAAAATGTACACAGTGAAAAGTAAGAAAAGGCAGCGGAGTAAAGTGGGCCCCTGCAGCCCTGCGGCCCCTGCCGCCCCTTCAGCCCCAGCGCCCATGCCTCCCCCGCCACCTCTGCCGTACTTGCTGTCCCTGCTGCTCCTGCAGCCCTGTCGCCTATGCAACCTCTGCCAGTCCCCGCAGCCCCACCGCCCCTGCCGTCCCTATAGCCTCATTGCCCCTGCCGCCCCTGCAGCCCCTGCCGCTTCAGAGACTCAGGGATTTAAAAATTAAGCGTGCAAGGTGTTTCTTACCATATAAATTGCTTATTATGGAGCTTTATTTACTCCATTCTATAATCGCACATGTTAGTACTGACTTTATACATGCGCGATGATATGTTCTAAGACACAGTCATTCACATCCAAAACAAGATGCATAAGTTGGGAAACTGTCCGCAACATAGTAATAGTTACACAACCGGGAAAGGGGTAAATTAGACTGTAAGCTCACAAGACCAGGGCCCTCTTCTCCTTCTGCTTCTGCGCTACGGAATCTGCTGGCGCTATAAAAATCAATATAAGGTCATGTAAATTGCATGTGACAATTGAACTAAAATACAGAGGAATGATCGCACTTTTAGGCTGCAAGTAGTGAAGATACAGTATATTCATATATATTCAGTGTACATATCTGATATATAATAACAATTTAAATCACAGGGTAGGGGCGGTATTGATTTAGAGGGTCTGATTAGAGGTGTCGTTAGGGACGGCCTTTAATTTGACTTTTCACTTAATTATGTGACCTATTGATAGCGATGACTATTTCTTGTGCTTTTAATCCAAAAAAACCCTACAAAAAAACCCTATCATTATGCAGCGTCATTTAGAAATCACCATATTATGCATTTATTCATTAAAACTAGCAGGTTTTATTAATTAAAAAAACTTTTTTTCTGACTTCTTTATGTTGAGGCCTTGCAACATCAAAAAAGCATGCAATATATCCTAAAACAGCAGTTTCTTCACACTTTTGTGCTTGTCAGTGGTCCTACGGAGAAGCAGAAGAAAAGACC